>JAJLRB010000475.1:0-40384 GCA_020976825.1 Odocoileus hemionus | reverse complement strand
AGGACAATATTGGCCCTCTGTGTAAACCAAGGGAAATCAGCCTTCTTCACTCTTTTCCTTTCTGATCGCCAACTCCGGACCACAAGGTTCCGGTCCATTAATGGACCCAGCAAATGTGGCCATGGAACAGGGACAATGGTATACGTGGTATATCGGGTGGAGTGATTCATGTACCTATTGAGGTCTGTAAATACTGAGGCATGGGTTAAAAGGCTGGCCAGCCCCATTATTTTTCTACTTTGCTCACCACTTCTTTACATTTCAGGGACTTCTGGTTTCACGCCAGTGAATAGAGGCTTGCCTTCAAACAGTAGTAGAACATTATCCTTAGTTTCTTGATAAATGCAATTTTGACTTTAAATTTGGCTCTGGTCAAAGAAAATGTTGAATGAGCAATCAAAGAAGGAAAAAAATTATTCCAGTTCATCTCTAGCCTATATGCACTCTTATTAAAGCTGTATTTCTGCCATTTCAATGTATATTCTAGCCCTTCCAATATTCAGCAACAGACAAAACATATATATATATATATATATATATATATATATATATATATTATGATTAAATGATTAAACTTTACAAAAGGCTCAATTAAAACAATACAAAATATCTCAAAATTTTCTTGCTAGCCCTGCCCTGGCTGCTCCAAATGCTTCTCCTCTGCCAACAGTCGCAACTCCAAATGTCTCTTTGTTGGAACCTAATGAAAAGTTACCTTAATTTTTAAACTAGACTAGAAGCTTCTATTTCCCATACTGGAATTGGAGAAGAAAAAAAAAAAACAGCTAGAGAAATTACTTACTTATGAGAATGCATATCAGAAATGTCAAAGAGCTATAGCTGCAATTTGTCAGACTAGGATTATTATTGATTATATAAAGGCTTGTCACAATCTAGGATCAAAAACTTAAAAGATGCAAATACTAGCTGAAACAATGCTACAACCTTTTAAAAAGAGAAATGAAGGATGCTTTACATGTGGACATAAATATCGTTTAAAAAGGGACTGCCTAAGAAGGCTAATAAAAAGCTTCCAAAAATTTGCCCTTGCTGGCACAGAGGAAAGCACTCGGCCAAAGACCGTAAATTTAAATTTGATATTGAAGGAAAACCTATTCCAAGAAACTCCAAAGAGGGGACCTCCCATGTCCCCTACTACAAAAAAGAGGGGCAAAATCTATCTTTTCCCTCAAACCCTCAACCTCCAGCAGTGCTGCAATTAATATACCAGCCCTAAATGTTTTTTTTTTCCTTTACCCTTAAGCAGTCCCTTCTAGAGTACCTACTGGAGTTTTGGGCCCCTGCCCCCACAAACCTTCAGGCTTTTATAGGTTTGAACTAATTTGGCTTCTAAAGGAATTACTGTTCGGCGTGGAATAATTGATTCAAATTATAAAGGAGAAATTCAAATTATGATGTCAGCTCAGATTCTATGGCAATTCAAAAGGGGGGACAAAATTTCACAATTACTTCCTTTGCCTTACACTTCTATTAACTCCTCTACTAATGTAGGGAGAGGCAATTTGGAAATACAGATCAAAAACAATCCTTATGGACTCATTGTTATTTAAATATGTCTACCAAATATAAATTTCAAAATTAACGGTAAAATATTTTCTGGACCCCCCAGCAAAGGGTCTAATATTATCATTTCGAAAGTATTTTGGCCCACGTCCTGACCTATACAAAAGGTCTCTTGCCAAATTGCAGGAATTTTTCAAGCCAAAGTACAATAAATTTATCAAAATATTCAAATCTACACATATGTTAGACCAAAAGGCCAACCTACAACATAAAGACTTTATGTGATAGATGCACCCCTTAATCTCATAGGAAGGGTCTTACTTATGCAATGGCAAACTCAGATATACATTCCAAATTTTTCCTAGGGGCCACTGCTCATTTTACAAACAAAACAGTTATTAAAGTAACGGAGAAAAAAATTTATGCTCCTATTTAGACAAAGCAATGGCCCCTTATGAAAGAAAAATTATAAGCTACTAAAGAACTTATAAACACACAATTAAAAAGGAAACATATTGAAGAATCTTGCACTTTTTAACTCTCCTTTTTTTGTTATACAAAGGAAATATTACAAATGGTGTCTCTTAACAGAATTTTAAAAAGTTAATACTTTTTTGAAACCTGGGGCTGCATTGTAACCAGAGATCCCATTACTATTCCTCAAAATTGGCACATTATTATTACGGATTCACAAGATTGATTTTTTAATATGCCTTTACACCCTTTTAGACCGGGAGAGACTAACTTTCTCTCTCCCTTTTCTTAATCATATCGTGCCTCATAAAAGATTTCAGTAGACTATGTTACCTCAAGGTATGCTTAAAAGTCCTGCTACTGCTGCTGCTAAGTCACTTCAGTCGTGTCCTACTCTATGCGACCCCATAGATGTCAGCCCACCAGGCTCCCCTATCCCTGAGATTCTCCAGACAAGAGTACTGAAATAGGTTCCATTGCCCTCTCCATATTAGTCCAAGCATTTGTCAAAAATTTTCAGCCAAGGTTTAAGTCCTATGTGACAAAAATTCGTTCATGCATATATCGTTAATAATATACTATAGCTACAAGAAGGAGAAAGGATATTTTTGACACTGAATGGCTATGATATTCTTTAGACTCCAATGAAAACTGGTGAAAATAAAATTTTAATTGAAATTGCAAAACCGGCACTTGAATGGAAGTGTAAAGTAAAGGAAAGGTGAATATATATATAATATATATATATATATATATATATATATATATATATATATTTGGAACTCCAGTTCTGCCTGGGAAACAAAAATAGGCCTAAGAAAAAACCTTAAGTTAACTCTTATCATGTCCTTGGCATACGCAGCCCACTCTATCTAGGACTCCAGAAATGAGCAAATTGGTGGAGCCCAAAAAAAAAAAATAAACAAAAAGCTATTTTAAATTTCATAAGGGGAACTATGTCTATGTATCTAAAATTAGCTATGTCTCAATGTATGTTTTTGTTTTTTAGATAGTGTGGAGTTAATGGGTACTATTTGGTTTAAGCTCTACATGAACTGAAGGGTGTTCAAAGTTGGGTATAATGTTTATTTAATTGTGAATGTGATTTCAATGTAATTATTTCTTAATCTAGTAGGGACATGTCTTAAGTCATCAACATTATATAATACATTTGTTATGCCTTTGTTTGGGGTAAGATACGAAAAAAAAAAAAAGGTAACATATATATATATATATATATATATATATATATATATATATATATATATATATGAGATGAATAATTTTAGATAAGGTCTATTAAAAAAAAAATGTATTTTTGATAAAATGATCTATTCTCTATAATCTGGATTGGTCCCTTGGGATTAGAGTGACTTATGTTGCTGGAGTTGTGCTGAACTAAGTAGTAGAAGCTTGTTGAATGGCTGGGTCATTTCGAAATGAATTAGGATTTCAAAGCGTTAACTGCTGAACATTGGCTTACTCTTACAAGGGGATTTTCTTGCAGAAGAGCTGAAGAGATTTTGAGCTGTTAATGAAATAAAAATATATATTTGTACTGGAATGGATGCATATACAATATAATATGATTTGATACATATGTTCAATGATCTATAAAATGCTAACATACAAGATATATCATGGTTGTTATAGAAAAATAAAATATAGTCCAGAGGAACACCACGTTCAGCACACCAACTCAAGGAATGTTTCAGGTTCCCCAAATCATCTCGAGATGAGAGCTGATTCCCTATTTTTGACTCAAGAGGAATGCAACTTTCCACAAACACCTCAACAGGAGGCCTCTCTTAGCTATAGGTATGTGAGAGGGACCCTGAGTTTGCTGCCCCAAGCGGAATGGACACCGAGATGCCCTGACTCGAAATAAGGCCGGATTTCCCTCCAGTGACTTGAATGCAGGCTAGTCTTTCATCTCCCAAGATGAAGGGATGAGTGAATCCCCTGTGGAGACTTTAGAGAAAGCCCTAGTTCCCCGCCTCATCTAGACAGGAGGCCTCACATCCCCTTGAAAATTCGAGAGGAACTTGCAGTTCAATGCGTCAAAAGGACAACAACGCCTGACTCCTCTTAAAAATTGATAGGAATCCGACAATCACTGTGGGAACTGAAAGGGACACTGGGTCTCAAGTCTCACCTAAAGAGGCATCCCAATTTCCCTGCCAAGCCTCGATGAGAATCTCGAGGTGTCCCTCGCAACTAGACATGAGTCCTGACTTTGCTGAACAAACTCGAGTTTTGAAGAGCCATCCAAGTCCTAACTCGAGAATATACCCCAGGTTCCCACCGCAACTCGACAAAAGAACACGAGACTTCCCCCTCGCTGCCAGATGAGGCCCGATTCCCCTCCATTGCATGCAGAGCAATTCCGTGTTCCCCATCAAACAATGAAAGGAGTGTGGACTTCCTGGATGAAACTTCAGAGAGTCCCCAAGAACACTGTCACAAGTCTAGAGGGACCCTGATGTCACCGCAGCAACAAGAAAGGGCTCTGTGTTCGGCAAATCGACTCGAGATGTGTCCAGATTCCCCTGCATGTGCTCCAGAGCCATCCCGAATTCCCCATCAAACCCGAGAAGTGGCTTGACTTCCTTTAAACCACAACAGAGTATCCCCGAGAACACCGTTCAATGTCCAGAGGAACACCAAGTTCAGCAGAGCAACTCTTTTAAGACAAAACTGCTTAGTCCCCTTCCCCTTTCTTGAGATATGGACTGTCTCCTGACCTTGTGACTTGCATTACTCCTGGTTCCCTTGGTAACCTTTGCAGTTTGTTTGGTTTGCTGAACTCTATCATTCCCGAAAGAAGTTTCTTGTACTGCAGCCTGTATATACTCATAGAAAAATCATTAAAGCACCTTTGCTTCATTAGAGCTTAGGTCCCGGGGTTTTTTTCTCTCTCTCTCTCTCTTTTCTCTCTCTCTCTCTCTCTTTTTCGGGCTGACTCTCTGGAGCGTGGAGAGCCATCGTGCTCACTTTTTTTCTGCCCGGGCTTCTAAGAACCCCTCGAGAGGGCGCCTGGTACCTTGGTGAGTGATGCACGCCCTGTGTCAAGGACAATATTGGCCCCTCTGTGTAAACCAAGGGAAATCAGCCTTCTTCACTCTTTTCCTTTCTGATCGCCAACTCCGGACCACAAGGTTCCGGTCCATTAATGGACCCAGCAAATGTGGCCATGGAACAGGGACAATGGTATACGTGGTATATCGGGTGGAGTGATTCATGTACCTATTGAGGTCTGTAAATACTGAGGCATGGGTTAAAAGGCTGGCCAGCCCCATTATTTTTCTACTTTGCTCACCACTTCTTTACATTTCAGGGACTTCTGGTTTCACGCCAGTGAATAGAGGCTTGCCTTCAAACAGTAGTAGAACATTATCCTTAGTTTCTTGATAAATGCAATTTTGACTTTAAATTTGGCTCTGGTCAAAGAAAATGTTGAATGAGCAATCAAAGAAGGAAAAATTATTCCAGTTCATCTCTAGCCTATATGCACTCTTATTAAAGCTGTATTTCTGCCATTTCAATGTATATTCTAGCCCTTCCAATATTCAGCAACAGACAAAAAAATATATATATATATATATATATATATATATATATATATATATAAATTAAATGATTAAACTTTACAAAAGGCTCAATTAAAACAATACAAAATATCTCAAAATTTTCTTGCTAGCCCTGCCCTGGCTGCTCCAAATGCTTCTCCTCTGCCAACAGTCGCAACTCCAAATGTCTCTTTGTTGGAACCTAATGAAAAGTTACCTTAATTTTTAAACTAGACTAGAAGCTTCTATTTCCCATACTGGAATTGGAGAAGAAACTTAAAAAAACAGCTAGAGAAATTACTTACTTATGAGAATGCATATCAGAAATGTCAAAGAGCTATAGCTGCAATTTGTCAGACTAGGATTATTATTGATTATATAAAGGCTTGTCACAATCTAGGATCAAAAACTTAAAAGATGCAAATACTAGCTGAAACAATGCTACAACCTTTTAAAAAGAGAAATGAAGGATGCTTTACATGTGGACATAAATATCGTTTAAAAAGGGACTGCCTAAGAAGGCTAATAAAAAGCTTCCAAAAATTTGCCCTTGCTGGCACAGAGGAAAGCACTCGGCCAAAGACCGTAAATTTAAATTTGATATTGAAGGAAAACCTATTCCAAGAAACTCCAAAGAGGGGACCTCCCATGTCCCCTACTACAAAAAAGAGGGGCAAAATCTATCTTTTCCCTCAAACCCTCAACCTCCAGCAGTGCTGCAATTAATATACCAGCCCTAAATTTTTTTTTTTTTCCTTTACCCTTAAGCAGTCCCTTCTAGAGTACCTACTGGAGTTTTGGGCCCCTGCCCCCACAAACCTTCAGGCTTTTATAGGTTTGAACTAATTTGGCTTCTAAAGGAATTACTGTTCGGCGTGGAATAATTGATTCAAATTATAAAGGAGAAATTCAAATTATGATGTCAGCTCAGATTCTATGGCAATTCAAAAGGGGGGGGGGACAAAATTTCACAATTACTTCCTTTGCCTTACACTTCTATTAACTCCTCTACTAATGTAGGGAGAGGCAATTTGGAAATACAGATCAAAAACAATCCTTATGGACATCATTGTTATTTAAATATGTCTACCAAATATAAATTTCAAAATTAACGGTAAAATATTTTCTGGACCCCCCCCAGCAAAGGGTCTAATATTATCATTTCGAAAGTATTTTGGCCCAAATCCTGACCTATACAAAAGGTCTCTTGCCAAATTGCAGGAATTTTTCAAGCCAAAGTACAATAAATTTATCAAAATATTCAAATCTACACATATGTTAGACCAAAAGGCCAACCTACAACATAAAGACTTTATGTGATAGATGCACCCCTTAATCTCATAGGAAGGGTCTTACTTATGCAATGGCAAACTCAGATATACATTCCAAATTTTTCCTAGGGGCCACTGCTCATTTTACAAACAAAACAGTTATTAAAGTAACGGAGAAAATTTATGCTCCTATTTAGACAAAGCAATGGCCCCTTATGAAAGAAAAATTATAAGCTACTAAAGAACTTATAAACACACAATTAAAAAGGAAACATATTGAAGAATCTTGCACTTTTTGGAACTCTCCTATTTTTGTTATACAAAGGAAATATTACAAATGGTGTCTCTTAACAGAATTTTAAAAAGTTAATATTTTTTGAAACCTGGGGCTGCATTGTAACCAGAGATCCCATTACTATTCCTCAAAATTGGCACATTATTATTACGGATTCACAAGATTGATTTTAAGATTGATTTTTTAATATGCCTTTACACCCTTTAGACCGGGAGAGACTAACTTTCTCTCTCCCTTTTCTTAATCATATCGTGCCTCATAAAAGATTTCAGTAGACTATGTTACCTCAAGGTATGCTTAAAAGTCCTGCTACTGCTGCTGCTAAGTCACTTCAGTCGTGTCCTACTCTATGCGACCCCATAGATGTCAGCCCACCAGGCTCCCCTATCCCTGAGATTCTCCAGACAAGAGTACTGAAATAGGTTCCATTGCCCTCTCCATATTAGTCCAAGCATTTGTCAAAATTTTCAGCCAAGGTTTAAGTCCTATGTGACAAAAATTCGTTCATGCATATATCGTTAATAATATACTATAGCTACAAGAAGGAGAAAGGATATTTTTGACACTGAATGGCTATGATATTCTTTAGACTCCAATGAAAACTGGTGAAAAAAATAAAATTTTAATTGAAATTGCAAAACCGGCACTTGATGGAAGTGTAGTAAAGGAAAGGTGAACTTGATAATATATATATATATATATATATATATATATATATATATATATATATTTGGAACTCCAGTTCTGCCTGGGAAACAAAAATAGGCCTAAGAAAAAACCTTAAGTTAACTCTTATCATGTCCTTGGCATACGCAGCCCACTCTATCTAGGACTCCAGAAATGAGCAAATTGGTGGAGCCCAAAAAAAAAAAAATAAACAAAAAGCTATTTTAAATTTCATAAGGGGAACTATGTCTATGTATCTAAAATTAGCTATGTCTCAATGTATGTTTTTGTTTTTTTAGATAGTGTGGAGTTAATAATAATGGGTACTATTTGGTTTAAGCTCTACATGAACTGAAGGGTGTTCAAAGTTGGGTATAAATGTTTATTTAATTGTGAATGTGATTTCAATGTAATTATTTCTTAATCTAGTAGGGACATGTCTTAAGTCATCAACATTATATAATACATTTGTTATGCCTTTGTTTGGGGTAAGATACGATTGTCAAAAAAAAAAAAGGTAATATATATATATATATATATATATATATATATATATATATATATATATGAGATGAATAATTTTAGATAAGGTCTATTAAAAAATATTTTTTTGATAAAATGATCTATTCTCTATAATCTGGATTGGTCCCTTGGGATTAGAGTGACTTATGTTGCTGGAGTTGTGCTGAACTAAGTAGTAGAAGCTTGTTGAATGGCTGGGTCATTTCGAAATGAATTAGGATTTCAAAGCGTTAACTGCTGAACATTGGCTTACTCTTACAAGGGGATTTTCTTGCAGAAGAGCTGAAGAGAGATTTGAGCTGTTAATGTTAATGAATAAAAAAATATATATATTTGTATGGAATGGATGCATATACAATATAATATGATTTGATACATATGTTCAATGATCTATAAAATGCTAACATACAAGATATATCATGGTTGTTATAGAAAAATAAAATATAGTCCAGAGGAACACCACGTTCAGCACACCAACTCAAGGAATGTTTCAGGTTCCCCAAATCATCTCGAGATGAGAGCTGATTCCCTATTTTTGACTCAAGAGGAATGCAACTTTCCACAAACACCTCAACAGGAGGCCTCTCTTAGCTATAGGTATGTGAGAGGGACCCTGAGTTTGCTGCCCCAAGCGGAATGGACACCGAGATGCCCTGACTCGAAATAAGGCCGGATTTCCCTCCAGTGACTTGAATGCAGGCTAGTCTTTCATCTCCCAAGATGAAGGGATGAGTGAATCCCCTGTGGAGACTTTAGAGAAAGCCCTAGTTCCCCGCCTCATCTAGACAGGAGGCCTCACATCCTTGAAAAATTCGAGAGGAACTTGCAGTTCAATGCGTCAAAAGGACAACAAGCCTGACTCCTCTTAAAAATTGATAGGAATCCGACAATCACTGTGGGAACTGAAAGGGACACTGGGTCTCAAGTCTCACCTAAAGAGGCATCCCAATTTCCCTGCCAAGCCTCGATGAGAATCTCGAGGTGTCCCTCGCAACTAGACATGAGTCCTGACTTTGCTGAACAAACTCGAGTTTTGAAGAGCCATCCAAGTCCTAACTCGAGAATATACCCCAGGTTCCCACCGCAACTCGACAAAAGAACACGAGACTTCCCCCTCGCTGCCAGATGAGGCCCGATTCCCCTCCATTGCATGCAGAGCAATTCCGTGTTCCCCATCAAACATGAAAGGAGTGTGGACTTCCTGGATGAAACTTCAGAGAGTCCCCAAGAACACTGTCACAAGTCTAGAGGGACCCTGATGTCACCGCAGCAACAAGAAAGGGCTCTGTGTTCGGCAAATCGACTCGAGAGATGTGTCCAGATTCCCCTGCATGTGCTCCAGAGCCATCCCGAATTCCCCATCAAACCCGAGAAGTGGCTTGACTTCCTTTAAAAACCACAACAGAGTATCCCCGAGAACACCGTTCAATGTCCAGAGGAACACCAAGTTCAGCAGAGCAACTCTTTAAGACAAAACTGCTTAGTCCCCTTCCCCTTTCTTGAGATATGGACTGTCTCCTGACCTTGTGACTTGCATTACTCCTGGTTCCCTTGGTAACCTTTGCAGTTTGTTTGGTTTGCTGAACTCTATCATTCCCGAAAGAAGTTTCTTGTACTGCAGCCTGTATATACTCATAGAAAAATCATTAAAGCACCTTTGCTTCATTAGAGCTTAGGTCCCGGGGTCATTTTTTTTCTCTCTCTCTCTCTCTCTCTCTCTCTCTCTCTCTCTTTTTCGGGCTGACTCTCTGGAGCGTGGAGAGCCATCGTGCTCACTTTTCTGCCCGGGCTTCTAAGAACCCCTCGAGAGGGCGCCTGGTACCTTGGTGAGTGATGCACGCCCTGTGTCAAGGACAATATTGGCCCTCTGTGTAAACCAAGGGAAATCAGCCTTCTTCACTCTTTTCCTTTCTGATCGCCAACTCCGGACCACAAGGTTCCGGTCCATTAATGGACCCAGCAAATGTGGCCATGGAACAGGGACAATGGTATACGTGGTATATCGGGTGGAGTGATTCATGTACCTATTGAGGTCTGTAAATACTGAGGCATGGGTTAAAAGGCTGGCCAGCCCCATTATTTTTCTACTTTGCTCACCACTTCTTTACATTTCAGGGACTTCTGGTTTCACGCCAGTGAATAGAGGCTTGCCTTCAAACAGTAGTAGAACATTATCCTTAGTTTCTTGATAAATGCAATTTTGACTTTAAATTTGGCTCTGGTCAAAGAAAATGTTGAATGAGCAATCAAAGAAGGAAAAATTATTCCAGTTCATCTCTAGCCTATATGCACTCTTATTAAAGTGTTCTGCCATTTTTCTGCCATTTCAATGTATATTCTAGCCCTTCCAATATTCAGCAACAGACAAAAATATATATATATATATATATATATATATATATATATATATATATATAAATTAAAAATGATTAAACTTTACAAAAGGCTCAATTAAAACAATACAAAATATCTCAAAATTTTCTTGCTAGCCCTGCCCTGGCTGCTCCAAATGCTTCTCCTCTGCCAACAGTCGCAACTCCAAATGTCTCTTTGTTGGAACCTAATGAAAAGTTACCTTAATTTTTAAACTAGACTAGAAGCTTCTATTTCCCATACTGGAATTGGAGAAGAAAAAAAAAAACAGCTAGAGAAATTACTTACTTATGAGAATGCATATCAGAAATGTCAAAGAGCTATAGCTGCAATTTGTCAGACTAGGATTATTATTGATTATATAAAGGCTTGTCACAATCTAGGATCAAAAACTTAAAAGATGCAAATACTAGCTGAAACAATGCTACAACCTTTTAAAAAGAGAAATGAAGGATGCTTTACATGTGGACATAAATATCGTTTAAAAAGGGACTGCCTAAGAAGGCTAATAAAAAGCTTCAAAAAAAAATTTGCCCTTGCTGGCACAGAGGAAAGCACTCGGCCAAAGACCGTAAATTTAAATTTGATATTGAAGGAAAACCTATTCCAAGAAACTCCAAAGAGGGGACCTCCCATGTCCCCTACTACAAAAAAGAGGGGCAAAATCTATCTTTTCCCTCAAACCCTCAACCTCCAGCAGTGCTGCAATTAATATACCAGCCCTTTTTTTTTTTTTTTCCTTTACCCTTAAGCAGTCCCTTCTAGAGTACCTACTGGAGTTTTGGGCCCCTGCCCCCACAAACCTTCAGGCTTTTATAGGTTTGAACTAATTTGGCTTCTAAAGGAATTACTGTTCGGCGTGGAATAATTGATTCAAATTATAAAGGAGAAATTCAAATTATGATGTCAGCTCAGATTCTATGGCAATTCAAAAGGGGGGACAAAATTTCACATTACTACTTCCTTTGCCTTACACTTCTATTAAACTCCTCTACTAATGTAGGGAGAGGCAATTTGGAAATACAGATCAAAAACAATCCTTATGGACATCATTGTTATTTAAATATGTCTACCAAATATAAATTTCAAAATTAACGGTAAAATATTTTCTGGACCCCCCCCAGCAAAGGGTCTAATATTATCATTTCGAAAGTATTTTGGCCCAAATCCTGACCTATACAAAAGGTCTCTTGCCAAATTGCAGGAATTTTTCAAGCCAAAGTACAATAAATTTATCAAAATATTCAAATCTACACATATGTTAGACCAAAAGGCCAACCTACAACATAAAGACTTTATGTGATAGATGCACCCCTTAATCTCATAGGAAGGGTCTTACTTATGCAATGGCAAACTCAGATATACATTCCAAATTTTTCCTAGGGGCCACTGCTCATTTTACAAACAAAACAGTTATTAAAGTAACGGAGAAAATTTATGCTCCTATTTAGACAAAGCAATGGCCCCTTATGAAAGAAAAATTATAAGCTACTAAAGAACTTATAAACACACAATTAAAAAGGAAACATATTGAAGAATCTTGCACTTTTTGGAACTCTCCTATTTTTGTTATACAAAGGAAATATTACAAATGGTGTCTCTTAACAGAATTTTAAAAAGTTAATACTTTTTTGAAACCTGGGGCTGCATTGTAACCAGAGATCCCATTACTATTCCTCAAAATTGGCACATTATTATTACGGATTCACAAGATTGATTTTTTAATATGCCTTTACACCCTTTAGACCGGGAGAGACTAACTTTCTCTCTCCCTTTTCTTAATCATATCGTGCCTCATAAAAGATTTCAGTAGACTATGTTACCTCAAGGTATGCTTAAAAGTCCTGCTACTGCTGCTGCTAAGTCACTTCAGTCGTGTCCTACTCTATGCGACCCCATAGATGTCAGCCCACCAGGCTCCCCTATCCCTGAGATTCTCCAGACAAGAGTAGTACGAAATAGGTTCCATTGCCCTCTCCATATTAGTCCAAGCATTTGTCAAAAATTTTCAGCCAAGGTTTAAGTCCTATGTGACAAAAATTCGTTCATGCATATATCGTTATAATAATATACTATAGCTACAAGAAGGAGAAAGGATATTTTTGACACTGAATGGCTATGATATTCTTTAGACTCCAATGAAAACTGTGAAAAATAAAATTTTAATTGAAATTGCAAAACCGGCACTTGATGGAAGTGTAGTAAAGGAAAGGTGAACTTGATATAATATATATATATATATATATATATATATATATATATATATATATATATATTTGGAACTCCAGTTCTGCCTGGGAAACAAAAATAGGCCTAAGAAAAAACCTTAAGTTAACTCTTATCATGTCCTTGGCATACGCAGCCCACTCTATCTAGGACTCCAGAAATGAGCAAATTGGTGGAGCCCAAAAAAAAAAAATAAACAAAAAGCTATTTTAAATTTCATAAGGGGAACTATGTCTATGTATCTAAAATGTATCTAAAATTAGCTATGTCAATGTATGTTTTTTGTTTTTAGATAGTGTGGAGTTAATGGGTACTATTTGGTTTAAGCTCTACATGAACTGAAGGGTGTTCAAAGTTGGGTATAATTTTTATTTAATTGTGAATGTGATTTCAATGTAATTATTTCTTAATCTAGTAGGGACATGTCTTAAGTCATCAACATTATATAATACATTTGTTATGCCTTTGTTTGGGGTAAGATACGAAAAAAAAAAAAGGTAATATATATATATATATATATATATATATATATATATATATATATATATATATATATATATGAGATGAATAATTTTAGATAAGGTCTATTAAAAAAAATTGTATTTTTGATAAAATGATCTATTCTCTATAATCTGGATTGGTCCCTTGGGATTAGAGTGACTTATGTTGCTGGAGTTGTGCTGAACTAAGTAGTAGAAGCTTGTTGAATGGCTGGGTCATTTCGAAATGAATTAGGATTTCAAAGGTTAACTGCTGAACATTGGCTTACTCTTACAAGGGGATTTTCTTGCAGAAGAGCTGAAGAGATTTTGAGCTGTTAAAAAATAAAAATATATATTTGTACTGGAATGGATGCATATACAATATAATATGATTTGATACATATGTTCAATGATCTATAAAATGCTAACATACAAGATATATCATGGTTGTTATAGAAAAATAAAATATAGTCCAGAGGAACACCACGTTCAGCACACCAACTCAAGGAATGTTTCAGGTTCCCCAAATCATCTCGAGATGAGAGCTGATTCCCTATTTTTGACTCAAGAGGAATGCAACTTTCCACAAACACCTCAACAGGAGGCCTCTCTTAGCTATAGGTATGTGAGAGGGACCCTGAGTTTGCTGCCCCAAGCGGAATGGACACCGAGATGCCCTGACTCGAAATAAGGCCGGATTTCCCTCCAGTGACTTGAATGCAGGCTAGTCTTTCATCTCCCAAGATGAAGGGATGAGTGAATCCCTGTGGAGACTTTAGAGAAAGCCCTAGTTCCCCGCCTCATCTAGACAGGAGGCCTCACATCCCCTTGAAAATTCGAGAGGAACTTGCAGTTCAATGCGTCAAAAGGACAACAAGCCTGACTCCTCTTAAAAATTGATAGGAATCCGACAATCACTGTGGGAACTGAAAGGGACACTGGGTCTCAAGTCTCACCTAAAGAGGCATCCCAATTTCCCTGCCAAGCCTCGATGAGAATCTCGAGGTGTCCCTCGCAACTAGACATGAGTCCTGACTTTGCTGAACAAACTCGAGTTTTGAAGAGCCATCCAAGTCCTAACTCGAGAATATACCCCAGGTTCCCACCGCAACTCGACAAAAGAACACGAGACTTCCCCCTCGCTGCCAGATGAGGCCCGATTCCCCTCCATTGCATGCAGAGCAATTCCGTGTTCCCCATCAAACATGAAAGGAGTGTGGACTTCCTGGATGAAACTTCAGAGAGTCCCCAAGAACACTGCACAAGTCTAGAGGGACCCTGATGTCACCGCAGCAACAAGAAAGGGCTCTGTGTTCGGCAAATCGACTCGAGATGTGTCCAGATTCCCCTGCATGTGCTCCAGAGCCATCCCGAATTCCCCATCAAACCCGAGAAGTGGCTTGACTTCCTTTAAACCACAACAGAGTATCCCCGAGAACACCGTTCAATGTCCAGAGGAACACCAAGTTCAGCAGAGCAACTCTTTAAGACAAAACTGCTTAGTCCCCTTCCCCTTTCTTGAGATATGGACTGTCTCCTGACCTTGTGACTTGCATTACTCCTGGTTCCCTTGGTAACCTTTGCAGTTTGTTTGGTTTGCTGAACTCTATCATTC
Organism: Odocoileus hemionus; assembly: GCA_020976825.1. Lineage (NCBI taxonomy): Eukaryota > Metazoa > Chordata > Mammalia > Artiodactyla > Cervidae > Odocoileus > Odocoileus hemionus. Next base: position 25,367 of record JAJLRB010000475.1, on the reverse strand, counting down.
CCGAAAGAAGTTTCTTGTACTGCAGCCTGTATATACTCATAGAAAAATCATTAAAGCACCTTTGCTTCATTAGAGCTTAGGTCCCGGGGTCATTTTTTTTTCTCTCTCTCTCTTTTCTCTCTCTCTCTCTCTCTTTTTCGGGCTGACTCTCTGGGAGGTGGAGAGCCATCGTGCTCACTTTTCTGCCCGGGCTTCTAAGAACCCCTCGAGAGGGCGCCTGGTACCTTGGTGAGTGATGCACGCCCTGTGTCAAGGACAATATTGGCCCTCTGTGTAAACCAAGGGAAATCAGCCTTCTTCACTCTTTTCCTTTCTGATCGCCAACTCCGGACCACAAGGTTCCGGTCCATTAATGGACCCAGCAAATGTGGCCATGGAACAGGGACAATGGTATACGTGGTATATCGGGTGGAGTGATTCATGTACCTATTGAGGTCTGTAAATACTGAGGCATGGGTTAAAAGGCTGGCCAGCCCCATTATTTTTCTACTTTGCTCACCACTTCTTTACATTTCAGGGACTTCTGGTTTCACGCCAGTGAATAGAGGCTTGCCTTCAAACAGTAGTAGAACATTATCCTTAGTTTCTTGATAAATGCAATTTTGACTTTAAATTTGGCTCTGGTCAAAGAAAATGTTGAATGAGCAATCAAGAAAAGAAAAATTATTTATTCCAGTTCATCTCTAGCCTATATGCACTCTTATTAAAGCTGTATTTTTCTGCCATTTCAATGTATATTCTAGCCCTTCCAATATTCAGCAACAGAATAAAATATATATATATATATATATATATATATATATATATATATATATAAATTAAATGATTAAACTTTACAAAAAAGGCTCAATTAAAACAATACAAAATATCTCAAAATTTTCTTGCTAGCCCTGCCCTGGCTGCTCCAAATGCTTCTCCTCTGCCAACAGTCGCAACTCCAAATGTCTCTTTGTTGGAACCTAATGAAAAGTTACCTTATTTTTTTTAAACTAGACTAGAAGCTTCTATTTCCCATACTGGAATTGAGAGAAAAGAAAAAAAAAACAGCTAGAGAAATTACTTACTTATGAGAATGCATATCAGAAATGTCAAAGAGCTATAGCTGCAATTTGTCAGACTAGGATTATTATTGATTATATAAAGGCTTGTCACAATCTAGGATCAAAACTTAAAAGATGCAAATACTAGCTGAAACAATGCTACAACCTTTTAAAAAGAGAAATGAAGGATGCTTTACATGTGGACAAAAATATCGTTTAAAAAGGGACTGCCTAAGAAGGCTAATAAAAAGCTTCCAAAAATTTGCCCTTGCTGGCACAGAGGAAAGCACTCGGCCAAAGACCGTAAATTTAAATTTGATATTGAAGGAAAACCTATTCCAAGAAACTCCAAAGAGGGGACCTCCCATGTCCCCCCTACTACAAAAAAGAGGGGCAAAATCTATCTTTTCCCTCAAACCCTCAACCTCCAGCAGTGCTGCAATTAATATACCAGCCCTAAATTTTTTTTTTTTCCTTTACCCTTAAGCAGTCCCTTCTAGAGTACCTACTGGAGTTTTGGGCCCCTGCCCCCCACAAACCTTCAGGCTTTTATAGGTTTGAACTAATTTGGCTTCTAAAGGAATTACTGTTCGGCGTGGAATAATTGATTCAAATTATAAAGGAGAAATTCAAATTATGATGTCAGCTCAGATTCTATGGCAATTCAAAAGGGGGGACAAAATTTCACAATTACTTCCTTTGCCTTACACTTCTATTAACTCCTCTACTAATGTAGGGAGAGGCAATTTGGAAATACAGATCAAAAACAATCCTTATGGACATCATTGTTATTTAAATATGTCTACCAAATATAAATTTCAAAATTAACGGTAAAATATTTTCTGGACCCCCCAGCAAAGGGTCTAATATTATCATTTCGAAAGTATTTTGGCCCAAATCCTGACCTATACAAAAGGTCTCTTGCCAAATTGCAGGAATTTTTCAAGCCAAAGTACAATAAATTTATCAAAATATTCAAATCTACACATATGTTAGACCAAAAGGCCAACCTACAACATAAAGACTTTATGTGATAGATGCACCCCTTAATCTCATAGGAAGGGTCTTACTTATGCAATGGCAAACTCAGATATACATTCCAAATTTTTCCTAGGGGCCACTGCTCATTTTACAAACAAAACAGTTATTAAAGTAACGGAGAAAATTTATGCTCCTATTTAGACAAAGCAATGGCCCCTTATGAAAGAAAAATTATAAGCTACTAAAGAACTTATAAACACACAATTAAAAAGGAAACATATTGAAGAATCTTGCACTTTTTGGAACTCTCCTATTTTTTGTTATACAAAGGAAATATTACAAATGGTGTCTCTTAACAGAATTTTAAAAAGTTAATACTTTTTTGAAACCTGGGGCTGCATTGTAACCAGAGATCCCATTACTATTCCTCAAAATTGGCACATTATTATTACGGATTCACAAGATTGATTTTTTAATATGCCTTTACACCCTTTAGACCGGGAGAGACTAACTTTCTCTCTCCCTTTTCTTAATCATATCGTGCCTCATAAAAAAGATTTCAGTAGACTATGTTACCTCAAGGTATGCTTAAAAGTCCTGCTACTGCTGCTGCTAAGTCACTTCAGTCGTGTCCTACTCTATGCGACCCATAGATGTCAGCCCACCAGGCTCCCCTATCCCTGAGATTCTCCAGACAAGAGTACTGAAATAGGTTCCATTGCCCTCTCCATATTAGTCCAAGCATTTGTCAAAAATTTTCAGCCAAGGTTTAAGTCCTATGTGACAAAAATTCGTTCATGCATATATCGTTAATAATATACTATAGCTAAAGAAGGAGAAAGGATATTTTTGACACTGAATGGCTATGATATTCTTTAGACTCCAATGAAAACTGGTGAAAATAAAATTTTAATTGAAATTGCAAAACCGGCACTTGATGGAAGTGTAGTAAAGGAAAGGTGAACTTATATATATATATATATATATATATATATATATATATATATATATATATATTTGGAACTCCAGTTCTGCCTGGGAAACAAAAATAGGCCTAAAAAAAAAAACCTTAAGTTAACTCTTATCATGTCCTTGGCATACGCAGCCCACTCTATCTAGGACTCCAGAAATGAGCAAATTGGTGGAGCCCAAAATAAAAAAAAAAAAAACAAAAAGCTATTTTAAATTTCATAAGGGGAACTATGTCTATGTATCTAAAATTAGCTATGTCTCAATGTATGTTTTTTTTTTTTAGATAGTGTGGAGTTAATGGGTACTATTTGGTTTAAGCTCTACATGAACTGAAGGGTGTTCAAAGTTGGGTATAATGTTTATTTAATTGTGAATGTGATTTCAATGTAATTATTTCTTAATCTAGTAGGGACATGTCTTAAGTCATCAACATTATATAATACATTTGTTATGCCTTTGTTTGGGGTAAGATACGATTGTCAAAAAAAAGGTAAAGGTATATATATATATATATATATATATATATATATATATATATATATGAGATGAATAATTTTAGATAAGGTCTATTAAAAAAATTGTATTTTTGATAAAATGATCTATTCTCTATAATCTGGATTGGTCCCTTGGGATTAGAGTGACTTATGTTGCTGGAGTTGTGCTGAACTAAGTAGTAGAAGCTTGTTGAATGGCTGGGTCATTTCGAAATGAATTAGGATTTTTCAAAGCGTTAACTGCTGAACATTGGCTTACTCTTACAAGGGGATTTTCTTGCAGAAGAGCTGAAGAGATTTTGAGCTGTTAATGAATAAAAATATATATTTGTACTGGAATGGATGCATATACAATATAATATGATTTGATACATATGTTCAATGATCTATAAAATGCTAACATACAAGATATATCATGGTTGTTATAGAAAAATAAAATATAGTCCAGAGGAACACCACGTTCAGCACACCAACTCAAGGAATGTTTCAGGTTCCCCAAATCATCTCGAGATGAGAGCTGATTCCCTATTTTTGACTCAAGAGGAATGCAACTTTCCACAAACACCTCAACAGGAGGCCTCTCTTAGCTATAGGTATGTGAGAGGGACCCTGAGTTTGCTGCCCCAAGCGGAATGGACACCGAGATGCCCTGACTCGAAATAAGGCCGGATTTCCCTCCAGTGACTTGAATGCAGGCTAGTCTTTCATCTCCCAAGATGAAGGGGATGAGTGAATCCCCTGTGGAGACTTTAGAGAAAGCCCTAGTTCCCCGCCTCATCTAGACAGGAGGCCTCACATCCCCTTGAAAATTCGAGAGGAACTTGCAGTTCAATGCGTCAAAAGGACAACAAGCCTGACTCCTCTTAAAAATTGATAGGAATCCGACAATCACTGTGGGAACTGAAAGGGACACTGGGTCTCAAGTCTCACCTAAAGAGGCATCCCAATTTCCCTGCCAAGCCTCGATGAGAATCTCGAGGTGTCCCTCGCAACTAGACATGAGTCCTGACTTTGCTGAACAAACTCGAGTTTTGAAGAGCCATCCAAGTCCTAACTCGAGAATATACCCCAGGTTCCCACCGCAACTCGACAAAAGAACACGAGACTTCCCCCTCGCTGCCAGATGAGGCCCGATTCCCCTCCATTGCATGCAGAGCAATTCCGTGTTCCCCATCAAACATGAAAGGAGTGTGGACTTCCTGGATGAAACTTCAGAGAGTCCAAGAACACTGTCACAAGTCTAGAGGGACCCTGATGTCACCGCAGCAACAAGAAAGGGCTCTGTGTTCGGCAAATCGACTCGAGATGTGTCCAGATTCCCCTGCATGTGCTCCAGAGCCATCCCGAATTCCCCATCAAACCCGAGAAGTGGCTTGACTTCCTTTAAACCACAACAGAGTATCCCCGAGAACACCGTTCAATGTCCAGAGGAACACCAAGTTCAGCAGAGCAACTCTTTAAGACAAAACTGCTTAGTCCCCTTCCCCTTTCTTGAGATATGGACTGTCTCCTGACCTTGTGACTTGCATTACTCCTGGTTCCCTTGGTAACCTTTGCAGTTTGTTTGGTTTGCTGAACTCTATCATTCCCGAAAGAAGTTTCTTGTACTGCAGCCTGTATATACTCATAGAAAAATCATTAAAGCACCTTTGCTTCATTAGAGCTTAGGTCCCGGGGTTTTTTTTTTTGTCTCTCTCTCTCTCTCTTTCTCTCTCTCTCTCTCTCTTTTTCGGGCGGGCTGACTCTCTGGAGCGTGGAGAGCCATCGTGCTCACTTTTCTGCCCGGGCTTCTAAGAACCCCTCGAGAGGGCGCCTGGTACCTTGGTGAGTGATGCACGCCCTGTGTCAAGGACAATATTGGCCCTCTGTGTAAACCAAGGGAAATCAGCCTTCTTCACTCTTTTCCTTTCTGATCGCCAACTCCGGACCACAAGGTTCCGGTCCATTAATGGACCCAGCAAATGTGGCCATGGAACAGGGACAATGGTATACGTGGTATATCGGGTGGAGTGATTCATGTACCTATTGAGGTCTGTAAATACTGAGGCATGGGTTAAAAGGCTGGCCAGCCCCATTATTTTTCTACTTTGCTCACCACTTCTTTACATTTCAGGGACTTCTGGTTTCACGCCAGTGAATAGAGGCTTGCCTTCAAACAGTAGTAGAACATTATCCTTAGTTTCTTGATAAATGCAATTTTGACTTTAAATTTGGCTCTGGTCAAAGAAAATGTTGAATGAGCAATCAAAGAAGGAAAAATTATTCCAGTTCATCTCTAGCCTATATGCACTCTTATTAAAGCTGTATTTCTGCCATTTCAATGTATATTCTAGCCCTTCCAATATTCAGCAACAACAAAAATATATATATATATATATATATATATATATATATATATAAATTAAATGATTAAACTTTACAAAAGGCTCAATTAAAACAATACAAAATATCTCAAAAATTTTCTTGCTAGCCCTGCCCTGGCTGCTCCAAATGCTTCTCCTCTGCCAACAGTCGCAACTCCAAATGTCTCTTTGTTGGAACCTAATGAAAAGTTACCTTAATTTTTAAACTAGACTAGAAGCTTCTATTTCCCATACTGGAATTGGAGAAGAAACTAAAAAAAAAACAGCTAGAGAAATTACTTACTTATGAGAATGCATATCAGAAATGTCAAAGAGCTATAGCTGCAATTTGTCAGACTAGGATTATTATTGATTATATAAAGGCTGTGTCACAATCTATCTAGGATCAAAAACTTAAAAGATGCAAATACTAGCTGAAACAATGCTACAACCTTTTAAAAAGAGAAATGAAGGATGCTTTACATGTGGACATAAATATCGTTTAAAAAGGGACTGCCTAAAAGGCTAATAAAAAGCTTCCAAAAATTTGCCCTTGCTGGCACAGAGGAAAGCACTCGGCCAAAGACCGTAAATTTAAATTTGATATTGAAGGAAAACCTATTCCAAGAAACTCCAAAGAGGGGACCTCCCATGTCCCCTACTACAAAAAAGAGGGGCAAAATCTATCTTTTCCCTCAAACCCTCAACCTCCAGCAGTGCTGCAATTAATATACCAGCCCTAAATGTTTTTTTTTTCCTTTACCCTTAAGCAGTCCCTTCTAGAGTACCTACTGGAGTTTTGGGCCCCTGCCCCCACAAACCTTCAGGCTTTTATAGGTTTGAACTAATTTGGCTTCTAAAGGAATTACTGTTCGGCGTGGAATAATTGATTCAAATTATAAGGAGAGAAATTCAAATTATGATGTCAGCTCAGATTCTATGGCAATTCAAAAGGGGGGACAAAATTTCACAATTACTTCCTTTGCCTTACACTTCTATTAACTCCTCTACTAATGTAGGGAGAGGCAATTTGGAAATACAGATCAAAAACAATCCTTATGGACATCATTGTTATTTAAATATGTCTACCAAATATAAATTTCAAAATTAACGGTAAAATATTTTCTGGACCCCCCAGCAAAGGGTCTAATATTATCATTTCGAAAGTATTTTGGCCCAAATCCTGACCTATACAAAAGGTCTCTTGCCAAATTGCAGGAATTTTTCAAGCCAAAGTACAATAAATTTATCAAAATATTCAAATCTACACATATGTTAGACCAAAAGGCCAACCTACAACATAAAGACTTTATGTGATAGATGCACCCCTTAATCTCATAGGAAGGGTCTTACTTATGCAATGGCAAACTCAGATATACATTCCAAATTTTTCCTAGGGGCCACTGCTCATTTTACAAACAAAACAGTTATTAAAGTAACGGAGAAAATTTATGCTCCTATTTAGACAAAGCAATGGCCCCTTATGAAAGAAAAATTATAAGCTACTAAAGAACTTATAAACACACAATTAAAAAGGAAACATATTGAAGAATCTTGCACTTTTTGGAACTCTCCTATTTTTGTTATACAAAGGAAATATTACAAATGGTGTCTCTTAACAGAATTTTAAAAAGTTAATACTTTTTTGAAACCTGGGGCTGCATTGTAACCAGAGATCCCATTACTATTCCTCAAAATTGGCACATTATTATTACGGATTCACAAGATTGATTTTTTAATATGCCTTTACACCCTTTTAGACCGGGAGAGACTAACTTTCTCTCTCCCTTTTCTTAATCATATCGTGCCTCATAAAAGATTTGAAATTGCAAAACGGCACTTGATGAAAGTGTAGTTAAAGGAAAAGGTGAACTTGATAAAAGTATATGCTATATATACAAATATATATATGTTTGGAACTCCAGTTCTGCCTGAGAAACAAAAAGGCTATAGAAAAAAACTTAAGTTAACTCTTTCAATGTCCTTGGAATACGCAGCCCACTCTATCTAGGACTCCAGAAATGAGCAAAATGTTTGGAGCCAAAATAAAAAATAAACAAAAATTTGTATTTTTGAAATTGTCATTAAGGGGAACTATGTCTATGTATCTAAAATTGCTATGTATCAATGTATGTTTTTGTTTTTATATAGTGTGGAGTAAAGGTACTATTTGGTTTAAGCTCTACATGAACTGAAGGGCTGTTCCAAAGTTGGGTATTAAAGTTTAATTTTAATTGTGAATGTGATTTCAATGTAATATTTCTTAATCTGTAGGGGACATGTCTTAAGTCATACTACATTATCTATATACATATTAGCTTATGCCTTTGTTGTGGGGTAAGATATGATTGTCAAAAAAAAGGTAACCTATGTTATATATCTATATAAATATATAATATGAGATGAATAATTTAGATAAGGTCTCTTAAAAAATTTTATTTTGATAAAAATTATTTATTCTGTCTATAATCTGGATTGGTCCCTTGGATTTAGTGTGACTTAAGTTGCTGGAGTTGGTGCTGAACTAAGTAGTGAAGCTTGTTGAATGGCTGGGTCATTTCGAAATGAATTAGGATTTTCAAAGCGTTAACTGACTGAACATTGGCTTACTCTTACAAGGGGATTTTCTTGCAGAAGAGGCTGAAGAGATTTTGAGCTTGTTAATTGAATATAAAATATATATTTGTACTGGAATGAACTGGCTGATATACAATATAATATGATTTGATACATTGTTCAATGATCTATAAATGCTAACATCAAGATATATCCTTGGTTGTTATAGAAAAATAAATATAGTCCAGAGGAACATCCACGTTCAGCAGCCAATAATCAAGGAATGTTTCAGGTTCCCAAAACATCTCGAGATGGAGAGTGATTCCCTATTTTTGACTCAAGAGGAAGTGCAATTTCCACAAAACACCTCAACAGGGGCTCTTCTTAGCTATAGGTATGTGAGAAGGACCCTGAGTTTGTGCCCCAAGCGGAATGGACACCGAGATGCCCTGACTCGAAATAAGGCCGGATTTCCCTCCAGTTGACTGAATGCAGGCTAGTCTTTCATCTCCCAGATGAAGGATGAGTGAATCCCTGTGGGAACTTTAGGAGAAAGCCCTAGTTCCCCGCGCATTAGACAGGAGGCTCACATCCCCTTGAAAAGTCGAGAAGGAATTTGTGAGTTCAATGCGTCAAAAGGACAAAACAAGCCTGACTCTTCTCTTAATCAATTGTATAGGAATCCGACAATCATGTGGGAACTGAAAGGGACACTGGGTTCAAAGTCTCACCTAAAGAGGCATCCCTATTCCCTGTCAAGCCTCGATGAGAATCTCGAGGTGTCCCTGCAACTAGAATGAGTCTGACTTTGTGAACAAACTCGAGTTTTGAAGAGTCCATCCAAGTCCTAACTCGAGAATATACCCAGGTCCCACCGCAACTCGACACAGAACACCAGATTCCCTCTCGCCTGCCAGATGAGCAATCCGGATTCCCCTGCATTGCATGCAGAGCATTCCGTGTTCCCATCAAACAAGAAGAGGATCTGGACTTCTGGACGGAAACTTCAGAGAGTCCACCAAGGAACATGTCACAAGGCCTAGAGGGACCCTGAATTCACGCGCAACAAGAAAGGGCTCTGAGTTTTCTGCTAAAATCGACGATCGAGATGAGTCCAGATTCCCTCTGCATGAGCTCCAGAGCCATCCCCGCGAATTCCACATCAAACACGAGAAGTGGCTTGATTCCTTACAACCACAACAGAGTATCCCCGAGCAACAACGTCAAAGTTCAGCGGAAACCACCAAGTTCAGCAGAGCATCTCTTTAAGGACAAAACATGCTTAGTTCTTTAGCTTTTCTTGAGATATTGGCTGTGTCGCTGACTTGTGACTTGCATTCTCCTCCTTGTTGCTTGGTACCCTCTTGCATGTTTTGTTTTGGTTTGCTGAATCTTATAGTTCCGAACGACAGTTCCCTTTTGTACTGAGCTGTGAGCTATACTATAATAGAAAATATTAAAGCATCTTTTGCTTTCATTAGAGTTAGGTCCCGGGGACCTTTTTTTGTTCTCTAGCTCTCTTCTTATTCTTTTCTCTCTCTCAACTTTTTCGGGGCTGAACTCTTGGAGCGTGGAGGAGCGCATCGTGCTCCTTTTTTGTCCGTGCTTTAACGCACCTCGAGAGGGTCGCCTGGTACCTTGGTGAGTCGATGCACGCTGTTGTCAAGCGTCAAATGGCTCTGTGTAAACAAGGAATAGCCTACTTCACTCTTTTCCTTTTGGATCGCAACTCGGACCAAAGGTTCGGAATAATGGACAGCAACAGTGGCATGGGAACAGGGGACACTGATATACGTGGTCATATCGGTGGGGTGTTTTATGTACCTTTGAGGCTGTAAATCGAGGCATGGGGGTTTAAAAACTGGCCACCCCTTATTTTCACTTTGCTCACCTTTTTTTTACATTTCCCGGGCTTCTGTTTCACGCCAGTGAATAGAGGTTGCCTTAACATTAGAACATTACCTTTGTTTCTTGATAAAACAATTTTACTTTAAATTTTGGGTTTGGGCAAAAAAATGTTGAAGAAATCAAGAAAGAAAAATTATTCCGTCCTCAGCCAAATGACTTTTTTAAAGCTGTATTTTTGCCCTTTAAAGATATTCAGCCCTTCCATATTCAGCAACAGACAAAAAATATATTATATATTTTATATATATAAATTAAATAAATTTTAAAATTTTAAAAAAGGGTCAATTAAAACAATACAAATTCCAAAATTTTCTTGCAGCCCTGCCCCTGCCCAAATGCTTCCCCTCTGCCCCCCAGTCCAAAATCCAAAAGTCTCTTGTTGGAACCAATGAAAAGTTACCTTAAAATTTTTTAAATGAAAAAGCTTTTTTTTCATATGAATTGGGGAAAGAAATTAAAAAACAGCTAGAGAATTACTTCTTTTAAAGAATTTTAAATGCAAAGAGTATAGTCAATTTGTCAACTGGATTATTTTTGATATATAAAGGCTTGTCACAATCTGGGTCAAAAACTAAAAGAGCAAAACCTGAAACAATGCACAAAATTTTTAAAAAAAAGAAATGAAGTGCTTTTAAATTGGGAAAAAAATTGTTTAAAAAGGGGCGCCCAAAAGCTAATAAAAACTTCCAAAAAAATTTCCCCTTTCTGGCCAAGGGGAAGACTCGCCAAAGACCGGAAATTTAAATTTTTATATTGAAGGAAAACTATTTCCCAAAAAATCCCAAAAAAGGGGACCTCCCCTGTCCCCCACAAAAAAGGGGCAAAATCTATTTTTCCCCAAACCCTCACCTCCCGCGTGTGAATTAAATATACCCCCAAAGTTTTTTTTTTCCTTACCCTTTTGCAGTCCCTTTTAGAGTACCCACTTTTTTGGGCCCCTGCCCCCATAAAAATTCAGGGTTTTAAGTTTGAAATAATTTGGCTTCTAAAGGAATTACTGTTTGGGGTGAAAAAATTGATTCAAATTATAAAGGGAAATTTAAAAATTTTGATTTAGCTCAGTTTTAGGCAATTTAAAAAGGGGGGGGCAAAAATTTTACATTACTTCCTTTTCCCCTTTCATTCTATTAACTCCTCTCTATGGAAAAAAGGGGAAAATTTTTGGGAAAAAAAAGATCAAAAACAATCCCCTTTTGGACATCTTGTTATTTAAATATTCTAAAATATAAATTCCAAAAATTAAAGGTAAAATTTTTCTGGACCCCCCCAGCAAAGGGTCAATATTTCATTTCGAAAGTATTTTTGGCCCCAAATTCTGACCTATACAAAAGGTCTCTTGCCAATTGCGGAAATTTTTTTAAACAAAGTCAAAAATTTATCAAATATTTTAAATCTACACAATTTTTACCCCAAAAGGCCCCCCTACAACATAAAGACTTTTTGTGATAATGCACCCCCAAACTCATAGAAGGGCTTACTTTTGAATGGCAAACCAGATAACATTCCAAAATTTTTTTAGGGGCCATGCTCATTTTACAAACAAAACAGTTATTAAAGTAACGGAGAAAAAATTTTGCTCCCCTTTTTGACAAAAAACAAAGGGCCCCTATAAAGAAAAATTAAACTACTAAAGAACTTTAAAACACAAAATTAAAAAGGAAAATATTGAAGAATTTTCACTTTTTTGGGCTCTCCCCCATTTTTTAACAAAGGAAATATTACAAATGGTTCTCTTAAAAGAATTTTTAAAATTTAAAAATTTTTGAAACCGGGCTGCATTTAACCAGAACCCCTTACTATTCCTCAAAAAGGCACATTAAAAATTACATTCAAAATTGATTTTTTAATATGCCTTAAAACCTTTTGACCGGGGGAGACTAATTTTTCTCTCCCTTTTCTTAAAAATCGGCCTTATAAAAAATTTTAGTAACTATTTACCCAAAAGGGACTTAAAATCCCCGCTACTGCTGCTGCTAAGCACTTCGTCTGCCTACCTATGCGCCCCATAATTCCCCACCAGGCTCCATCCGAGATTCTCCAACAGTACTGAAAAGGTTCCATTGCCCTCCAATTATCAACATTTGGCAAAATTTTTTAAACCAAGTTTTAAATCCTTGGACAAAAATTTTGTTCAACTATATTTAATAATTTAAAATATAGCTACAAAGGGAAAAAGGATATTTTTGCAAGAAGGCTTGATATTCTTTGACTCCAATGAAACTGTGAAAATAAAATTTTAATTGAAATTTAAAAACCGGGGACTTGATGGGAATTATAAAGGGAAAGGGAAATTGATAAAAAATATTATATAATAATTTTGGAAACCCCTTCGCCTGGAAAAAAAAAATAGGCTAAAAAAAACCAAAATTAACTCTTTCATTTTGGCAACGCAGCCCCCTCTATCTAGGACTCCAGAAAAAAAGCAAATGGGGGAGCCCAAAAAAAAAAATAAACAAAAAAACTATTTTAAATTTCATAAGGGAACATTCATGTATCTAAAAAAAAACTATTCTCAAGTTGTTTTTGTTTTTAATATGTGGAGTTTAAAGGGCCCATTGGTTTAAGCTTCATGAAAGAAGGGTGTTCAAAGTTTTGGGAAAAATTTATTTAATTGTGAATGTGTTCAATGTAATTATTTTAATCTAGTGGAAGTCTTAATCATCAAATTATTAAAACCCCTTTTTTATGCCTTTTTTTGGGTGATAATGTCAAAAAAAAGGTAACCCTATATATATATATAAAAATAATTTTTAGATAAAGGTCTTTAAAAAAATTTATTTTTATAAAAATTTTCTTATAATCTGGATTGTCCCCGGGGTTAGAGTGACTTATGTTGCGGAGTTGTGCTGAAAAGTATAAAGCTTGTTGAATGGCTGGTCATTTCAAAAAATTAGGATTTCAAAGCTTAATGCTGAACATTGGGTTCCCTTTTCAAGGGATTTTTTTTGAGAAAAGGAAGAGTTTGAACGTTAAGAAAAAAAAATATTGGACGGAGGTGCATAACAATAAATAGATTTGATACAGTTCAATGATCTATAAAATGCTAAATCAAGAATATCATGGGTTGTTTAAAAAAAAATAAAATATAGTCCGAGGTCACCACGTTCACACCCAACTAAGAATGTTTTTAGGTTCCCCAAATCACCGAATGAGCTGTTCCCCATTTTTTATCAAAGGAAGCAACTTTTACAAACACCCCAAAAAAGGGGGCCCCTTTTTAGTTAGGGATGGAGGGACCCCGAGTTTCTGCCCAAACGGAAGGGGCACCGAATCCGACTCGAATAAGCCGATTTCCCTCCATGATTAATAGCTAGTCTTTATCTCCAAATGAAGGGATGGTGAATCCCTGTGGGGACTTTTAAAAAAGCCCAGTTCCCCGCCTCATCTAACAGGAGGCCCACATCCCCTTTTAAAATTCGGAGGAAATTGCATTTAATGCGAAAAGGCAACAAGCCTGATCCTCTTTAAAAATTTATAGGAATCCGACAATCACTGTGGGAAAATGAAAAGGGGCCTGGGTCTCATCTACCTAAAAGGATCCCAATTTTTCCCGCCAACCTCTTTAGAATCCGAGGTTCCCTCGCAACTAACATGAGTCGATTTGCTGAACAAAATCGAGTTTTTTAAGAGCCATCCCAATCCAACTCGAGAAAATTTCCCCATTCCCACCGCAATCGACAAAAGAAAACGACTTCCCCTCGCTGCCCGATGAGGCCCGATTCCCCTCCATTGCATGCAGAGCAATTTTGTTCCCCCCTCAAACAAAGGGTCTGGGCTTTTCCCGAAGAAAATTCAAGAGTCCCCAAAACACGTCACAAGTCTAGGGACCCCATGTCACCCAGCAACAAGAAGGGCTCTGTTTTCGGGAAATCATAGATGTGTCCAAATTTCCCTGCATGTCTCCAGACCATCCCGAATTCCCTAAAACCGAGAAGTGGCTTGACTTCCCTTTTAAAAAAAACAGATATCCCGAAACACCGTTTAAAATCCAAGGGAACACCAAGTTCGCAGAGCAACTCTTTAAGACAAAAATCTTTTCCCCTTCCCCTTTTTGAGATATGGACTGTCTCCTGACCTTTGGGCTTGCATTACCCTGGTTCCCTTGGGAACCTTTGCTTTGTTTGGTTTGCGAAATCTATCTTTCCCCCAAAAAGGTTTTTTTGTACTGCAACCTGTTATACTCAAGAAAAATATTAAAGCACTTTGCTCATTTGATTAGGTCCCGGGTCATTTTTTGTCTCCCTCTCTTTTTCTCTCTCTCCTCTTTTTCGGCTCTCTTGGACTGGGGAGCCATCGTGCTCACTTTTTCTCCCGGGGTTTTAAGAACCCCTCGAGAGGCGCCGGGACCTTGGGGGAGTGATGCACGCCCCGTGTCAAGGGCAATATTGGGCCCCTGTTAAACCAAGGGAAATCCCTTTTTTCCCCCTCTTTTTTTTCTGTCGCCAACTCCGGACCACAGGTTCCGGTATTAATGGACCCCCCGAAAAGTGGCATGGAACAGGGGCAAAGGTATACGGGGATATCGGGTGGGTGATTCATGTACTATTTAGGTCTGTAAATACGAGGCAGGGTTAAAAGGTGGCCCCCCCATTATTTTTCACTTTTCACCCTTCTTTACATTTAGGGATTCTGTTTAAAGCCCTGAATAAAAGGGTTGCCTTCAAACAGTAGAGAACATTATCCTTATTTTTTGATAAAAGCAATTTTGACTTTTAAAATTTTGGCTCTGGGCAAAAAAAAATTTTAATGGCAATCAAAGGAAAAAATATTTCCCGTTTCTCTAGCCTTTTGCACTTATAAAACTGTATTTTTGCCATTTTTTATATTTAGCCCTTCCAATATTCAGCAAAAGACAAAAAATATTATTATTAATATAAATTTAAAAATTAAACTTTTTAAAAAAACTCAATTTAAAAAAATACAAAAAATCTAAAATTTTCTTGCTGCCCGCCCTGGCGCTCCAAATCTTCCCCTCTGCAACAGTCCCAACCCAAATGTCTCTTTTTTGGGAAACCAATGAAAAGTTCCTTAATTTTAAAATAGACTAAAGCTTCTATTTTCCATACTGAATTGGAAAGAAACTTAAAAAAAGCTAAAAATTTTTCTTATAGAAACATATCAAATGTAAAGAGTATAGTGCAATTTGTAGAAATAGGATTTTTTGTAATAAAGGGTTGTCAAACTAGGATCAAAAAAAAATTTAAAAGAGCAAATCTAGCTGAAACAATGCACAACCTTTTTAAAAGAAAATAAAGGGTGCTTTAATGTGGACATAAATTGTTTTTAAAAAAGGGGTGCCAAGAAGGCTAATAAAAAAACTTCCAAAATTTGCCCCTTCGGCACAGAGAAAGCACTCGGCCAAAGACCAAAAATTTAAAATTTTATATTGAAGGAAAACTATTCCCAAAAAACCCCAAAGAGGGACCCCATGTCCCCCTACTACAAAAAAGGGGCAAAACTATCTTTTCCCCCAAACCCCCAACCTCCCGCAGTGCTGCAATTTAAAATACCAGCCCAAATTTTTTTTTTTTTTTACCCTTTTAAACAGCCCTTCTAGAGTACCTACTGGTTTTTGGCCCCTGCCCCAAAAACCTTTAGGCTTTTTTAGGTTTTAATAATTTTGGGTTCTAAAGGAAATTTCTGTTCGGGGTGGAATAATTGATTCAAATTTTAAAGGGGAAAATTTAAATTTTGATTCAGTCAATTCAGGGAATTCAAAAAGGGGGGGCAAAAAATTTTACATTACTTCCTTTCCTTACACTTTTATTAACTCCCCTAATGTAGGGGGAGGCAAAAAGGAAATAAGATCAAAAAAAATCTTTTGGACATCATTGTTATTTAAATATGTCTAAAAAAATTTAAAATTTTAAAATTAACTAAAATATTTTCTGGACCCCCCCCCAAAGGGTTAATATTACATTTCGAAATATTTGGCCCAAGTTTTTGACCCAACAAAAGGGGCCTTGCCAAAATTTCAGGGAATTTTCAAGCAAAGTACAATAAATTATCAAAAAATTAAATCTACCCATATGTTAGACCAAAAAGGGCCCAAACCCAAACTAAAGACTTTATTGAGATGCACCCCTTAATCTCAAGGAAAGGGGCTTTCTTTGCAAAGGCAAACCAGATATACATTCCAATTTTTCTAGGGCCACTGCTCTTTTTTCAAACAAAACAGTTATTAAAGTACGGGGAAAATTTATGCTCCTTTTTGACAAAGAAAAAGGGCCCCCTTTTGAAAAAAAAAAAAATTATAAAACAATAAAAACTTAAAACCACAATTAAAAAAAGGAAAAAATATTGAAAACTTTCCTTTTTGGATTTTCCCATTTTTTTTATACAAGGAAATATTACAAATGGTGTCTCTAAAAAATTTTAAAAGTTAATAATTTTTTTAAACCTGGGGCTGCATTTAACCCAAAATCCCATTACTATCCTCAAATGGCACTTATTTAAGGGTTCACAGATTGATTTTTTAAAACCTTTAACCCTTTAGACCCGGGGGAGACTAACTTCCCCCTTTTCCCCCTTTTTTAAACAATCCGGGCCCAAAAAATTCAGTAGACTATTTAAACCCCAAGGTATGCTTAAAGTCCGCTCTTGCTGCTAATCACTTTATGTGTCCTACCCATGCGACCCCAAAAGGGGCGCCCCCCAGTCCTATCCTAGATTCTCCAACAAGAGCTGAAATAGGTTCCCTTGCCCCCTCCCTATTTGTTTAAACTTTTTCAAAATTTCACCCGGTTTAAGTCCCCTGTGACAAAAAAATTCGTTCATCATATATCTTTAAAATATATATAGAAAAAGGAGGGGAAAAGGGAAATTTTTTACAAAGAATGGCTATATATTCTTGACTCCAATGAAAATGGTAAAATAAAAAATTTAATTGAAATTTCAAAACCCCATTTATGGAAGTGTAGTAAAGGAAAGGTAACTGATAAAATATATATATAAATATTTTAAACCATTCCCCGGAAACAAAAAAGGGTAAAAAAAACCTTAATTAACTTTATCATTTCCTTTTTGGGTACGCACCATCTACTAGACTCCAGAAAAGCAAATTGGGGAGCCAAAATAAAAAAATAAACAAAAGCTATTTTAAATTTTATAAGGGAAAATATGTTATTATCAAAATTTGCTATGTCTAATTTTTTTTTTTTAGATAGTGTGGAGTTAATGGGGACATTTGGTTTAAGCTACAGAACAAGGGTTTCAAGTTGGGAAAATTAATTTAATTGTGAAGGATTTCAATGTAAATTTTTTCTTAATCGTAGGGGGCTTTTAAATCATCAACATTATTAATACATTTTGTTATGCCTTTTTTTGGGGGGGATAGATTTTCAAAAAAGGTAACCCATATTATATATAAATAAAAAAAATTTTAGATAAGGTTTTTAAAAAATTTATTTTTGATAAAAATTATTCTTAAATCGGATTTTCCCTTGGGGTTTGATGACTTAGTTGCTGGGTTTGTGCTGAACTAATAGTGAACTTGTGAATGGGCGGGGCATTTTGAAATAATTTGGTTTTTTAAAAGGGTTAATGCTGAAAATTTCTTTCTCTTACAAGGGGATTTTCTTGAGAAGAGCGAAGAGTTTTTACTGTTAATGAATTAAAAAAATATATTGGGACTGGAAAGGTGCATATACAAAAAATTGATTTGATACATATTTAATGACTATAAAAAGCTAACTCAAGATAAATGGTTGTTATAAAAAAAAAATATATCCAAAAGGAACACCAGTTAGCACACCAATTGGGAAAGTTTCAGTTTTCCCCAAAACACCGGATGGAGCTGATTTCCCCCTTTTTGACTCAAAGAGGGAATAAACTTTCCAAAACACCCCAAAAGGGGGCCCCTCTTAGCTTTTATGTGAAGGGCCCCCGATTTCTGCCCAAAAAGGGGAAAGGACACCCGGGTGCCCCACTCGAAAAAAGGCCGGATTTCCCCCCAGTGGGTTTTTAAAGCAGGCTAGTCTTCACTCCCAAGATGAAGGGGTGATGAACCCCGTGGAGACTTTAGAGAAACCCTAGTTCCCCCTCATCTAAAAAGGAGGCCCCCCATCCCCTTGAAATTCAAGGAAATTTCATTTAATGGTCAAAAAAACAACAAGCCCGATCCTCTTAAAAATTGATAGGAAATCCGACAATCACTGTGGAACTGAAAGGGGCACTGGTCTCAATCTCACCCAAAAAGGCTCCCCATTTCCTGCCCAACCCGTTTTAGAATCTGAGGGGTCCCCGAACTAGACATAGCCTGATTGGAACAAACGATTTTTTAAGAGCCATCCAAGTCCAAATCAGAATAAAACCCCGGGCCACCCAATCGACAAAGAACACGAGACTTCCCCCCCGCTGCAATGAGCCCCTTCCCCCCCATTCAGCAGAGCAATTCCGTGTTCCCAAACAAACGAAAGGTCTGGACTTCCCGAGGGAACTTTTAAAGCCCCCAAGAACATGTCACAAGTTTAAGGGCCCTGAGGGGACCCAGCAACAAGAAAGGGGGTCTGTTTCGGCAAACGACTCGAGATTGTCCAATTCCTTTATGTGTCCATCCCTCCCGAATTCCCCTCAAACCGAGAAGTGGCTTTATTCCCTTTTAAAACCCCAACAAGTTCCCCCAGAACACCGTTTTAATGCCAAGAACACAAATTCACAAGCAACTCTTTTTGACAAACTGCTTAGTCCCCTTCCCCTTCTTTAGATATGGACTTTTCCCCGACCCTTGTGACTTGCTTCTCCGGGTTCCCCTTTTAACCTTTGCGTTTTTTTGGTTTGCAACTCTATCTTTCCCCAAAGAAGTTCTTTTACTGCAACTGTTATACCATAAAAAATCATTAAAACACTTTTTCTTTTTAGAGTTAGGTCCCGGTATTTTTTTTCTCTCTCTTCTTTTTCTTTCTCTCTTTTTTGGGGTGATCTCTGGGGGCGTGGAGACCCTCGGCTCACTTTTCTGCCCGGGGTTCAAGAAACCCCCCGAGAGGGCGCCGGGGGCCTTGGATGATGCAGGCCTGTGTCAAGGACAAATTGGCCCTCTGTGTAAACCAAGGGGAATCCTTTTCACTTTTTCCTTTTGATCGCCAACTCCGACCACAGGGTTCCGGGCCCTTTAAAGGACCCCGAAAGTGGCTGGGAAAAGGGACATGGGATCGTGGTATATCGGGGGGGGGATTATGTACTATTGAGGTTGTAAAAAACGAGGCTGGTTAAAAAAAAATTTGGGCCCGCCCCTTATTTTTCATTTGCCCCATTTTTTTACATTTTAGGGACTTCGGTTTTTTCGCCAGTAAAGAGGGTTTTCCTTCAAACAGTATAACATTACCTTAGTTTCTTGATAAAACAATTTTTACTTTAAAATTTGGTTGGTCAAAAAATGTTGAAAGAGCAATCAAGGGAAAGGAAAAAATTATTCCATTCTCTCTAGCCTAATGCACTTTATTAAAGCGTATTCGCCATTTCAGTATATTTTACCCCTTTCCCTATTCACAACAACAAAACATATATTTTATATATATATTTATAAATAAATTAAAAAAAATTTTTAAAAAAACTCAAAATTAAAACAATACAAATTTTCTAAAATTTTTTGCTGCCTCCTGGCTGCTCCAAATTCTTCCCTCGCAACAGTCGCAACCAAATTCCTTTTTGGAACCAATGAAAAGTTACCTTAATTTTTTAAACTAAAAGCTTCTATTTTCCCAAATGGAATTGGGGAAGAAAATTAAAAAAAAAGCTAGAAAATTACTTTTATGGAAAACATATCAAAATGCAAGAGTATAGTCAATTTTTCAGACTAGGGTTATTTTGATATAAAAGGCTTTTCACAATCTAGGGTCAAAAACTTTTAAAAAATGCAAATATAGCTGAAACAATGTAAAACTTTTAAAAAAGAAAGAAGGGGCTTTTAAAGTTGGAAAAAAAATATTTTTAAAAAGGGACTCCTAAGAAGGCTAATAAAAAGCTTCAAAAAATTGCCCTTGCTGGGACAGAGGAAAAACAATCGGGCCCAAAAAAAACCGAAATTTTTAAAATTTTATATTGAAGGAAAACCTTTCCAAAAACTCCAAAGAGGGACCTCCCCGTCCCCCACTACAAAAAAGGCAAAATCTACTTTTTTTCCCCCAAACCCTCAAAACCCCCAGCAGTGCTGCAATAATATACCCGCCCAAAGGGTTTTTTTTTTCCTTACCTTTTAACAGTCCCCCTTTTAGGTACCTACTGGGGTTTGGCCCCCGCCCATAAACTTCACTTTTTTTTGGTTGAACTAATTTTGGGTTCTAAAAGGAAAATTTCTGTTTCCCGGGAAAAAATTGATTTAAATTATAAAGGGAAATTCAAATTATGTGTCAGCTCAATTCATGGCAATCAAAGGGGGACAAAAAATTTTACAATTTTTCCTTGCTTACACTTCTATTAAAACCTCTACTAATGTAGGGGAGGCAAAATTGGAAAAAAAGATCAAAAAAAAACCTTTTGGGCTAATTTTTATTTAAAATTGTCTACCAAATTTTAAATTCAAAATTACGGTAAAAATTTTCTGGACCCCCCCCGCAAAGGTTAATATTATCTTTTGAAAGTATTTTGGGCCCCGTTTGACCATACAAAAGGTCCTTGCCAAATTGCAGAATTTTTAAGCCAAAAAACAATAAAATTTATCAAAAAAATTCAAATCTAACAAATTTTAAAACCCCAAAAGGGCCAAACCTACAAAATAAAAAACTTTTGGAAGATGCACCCTTAATCCATAGGAAGGTCTTACTTTTGCAAAGGGAAAATCAGAATCATTCAAATTTTTCCTTTTGGGCCCCTGCTCATTTTACAAACAAAAAAAGTTTTTTAAAGTAACGGAGAAAATTTTTTGTCCTTTTAGACAAACAATGGGCCCCTTTTGAAAGAAAAATTATAACACTAAAGAAATTATAAACAACAAATTTAAAAAAGGGAAAAATATTGAAGAAACTGCACTTTTTGGACTCTCCTATTTTGTTATACAAAGGGAAAAATTCAAATGGTGTCTCTTAAAAGAATTTTTTAAAATTAAAAATTTTTTTAAAACCGGGCTGCATTTAACCAGATCCCATTACTATTCCCAAAAGGGGACATTATTATTAGGGGTTCACAAGATTGATTTTTTTAATATCCTTTACACCCTTTAAACGGAGAACTAACTTCTCTTCCCCCTTTTTTTAAACTATCCGGGCCCTTTTTAAAAATTTTAGTAACTATGTTACCTAAGGTATGCTTAAAAGCCTGCTACGCTGCTGCTAATCATTCAGTGTGCCTAACCCTTTCGACCCAAATGTACCCACCAGGCTCCTATCCTGAGATTCTCCCAAAATATTTAAATAAAGGGTTTCCCTTCCCTCTCCTATTGTCCAAGCATTTGTCAAAATTTTCAGCCAAGGTTTAAGTCCCATTGACAAAAATTCTTTTTCATATTCTTAATAAATACTAAGCTACAAAAGGAGAAAGGATTTTTTTACATGAAAGGCTATGTATTTTTGACCCCAAAGAAAAGGTGAAATAAAATTTTTAAATTTAAATTGCAAAACGGGGACTTATGGAAAAGTATAAGGGAAAAGGGGAAAAAATTTATAAAATATATATTTTAAATATTGGAACCATTCTGCCTGGGAAACAAAAAAAAGGCTAAGAAAAAAATTAAGTTAATCTTTTCATTCCTTGGCATACCAGACTCCCATCTGGACTCCAGAAAGAGAAATTGGGGAGCCCAAAATAAAAAAATAACAAAAAGCTATTTTAAATTTTAAAGGGGAACTATGTCTATGATTTAAAATTACTTGTCCAAGTAGTTTTTGTTTTAATAGTGTGGAGTTAATGGGACATTTGGTTTAACTCTACATGAAAGAAGGGTGTTCAAGTTGGGTTAAAATTTTTTAAATTTTATGTGTTTTTAAGAAAAAATTTTTTAATTATGGACATGTCTTAATCATCAACATTTTTAAAACATTTGTTTCCTTTGTTTGGGGTAAATAAATTGTCAAAAAAAAGGTAAACCCAAAAATTTATTTTATAATATTTTTAGGGGTAATTTTTTTGGGGGTATTAAAAAAATTTGTATTTTTTTATAAAATGATTACTTAACCCGGATGGTCCCTTGGGTTTGAGTGAATTTGTTGCTGGGGGTTGTGCTAACAAAGTAATTTTTTGAATGGTGGGGCATTTTGAAAAGATTAGGTTTTTAAAGGTTAAAATGGTTAACATTGGGTTTTTACAAGGGGGTTTTCTTTTCGAAAAGCTGAAAAATTTTGATGTTAATGAAAAAAAATATATTGGGACGGAAAAGGTCAATACAATATAAAATATTTTTACATATGTTCAATGATCTATAAAAAGCTAACATACAAGTTAACATGGGTTTTAGAAAAAAAAAAATTTGTCCCGGGACACCCCGTTCAGCCACCAAATCAAGGGAAAGTTTCAGGTTTTCCCCAAAAACATCTCGAGATGAGAGTGGTTCCCTATTTTTTACTCAAGAGGAATGCAACTTTCCAAAACACCTCAAAAGGAGGCCTTTTTAGCTATAGGTATGTGAGAGGGACCCCGAGTTTTTTGCCAAAACGGAATGGACACCCAGATGCCTACTCGTATAAGGGCCCGGGTTCCCCCAGTGAGTTGAATGCGGTGTCTTTTTTCTCCCAAAAATGAAGGGGTAGGAATCCCCTGTGGAGATTTTAAAAAACCCCAGTTTCCCCCCCTCATCTGACGGAGGTACATCCCCTTGAAAATTCAGAGGAACTTGCGTTCAAAGCGTCCAAAGGAAAAAACACTGATCCTCTTTAAAAAATTGATAGGAATCCGCAACACTGTGGGAACGAAAGGGACATGGGGCTCAATCTCACCTAAAGAGGATCCCCAAATTTCCCCGCCAAAAAACCCCCCCTGAGAATTCGAGGTGTCCCTCCAATAAATGAGTCCTAAATTTGTGAACAAATCGAGTTTTGAAAAGCCCTCCAAATCTAAAACGGAATAAACCCAGGGTTCCCCCCGCAACTCGACAAAAAACACGAGACCTTTTCCCCCCCCTGCCAGATGAGGCCCCTTCCCCCCCATTCATGCAGGCTTCCTGTTCCCCATCAAATCGAAAAAGGGGTCTGGATTCCCGAATGAAAAATTCAGAGAGTCCCAAGAACACGTCACAAATTAGAGGGGGCCCGATGTACCCCCAAACAAAAAGAAAGGGCTCGTCTTTGCAAAACGATCGGATTGCCAGATTTCCTTCATGTGTCAAACCATCCCCAATTCCATCAAACCCAGAAGTGGTTGATTTTTTTAAACCCCCAAAAAGGTTACCTGAGAAAACCTTCAAAAGCCAGAGAACACCAAATTCAGCAGAGCAACCCTTTAAAACAAAAAATGTTTTCCCCTTCCCCCTTTTTTGAGATATTTTACGTTTCCCGACCCTTTTGACTTGTTACCTGTTCCCTTGGAAAACCCTTTTTGGGTTTTTTGGTTTGGAACTCTTCATTCCCAAAAAAATTTCTTTTACTGCAACCTGTATATACTTAGAAAAATATTAAAACTTTTGCTTTTTTGAGTTAGGTCCCGGGTCATTTTTGTCCTCTCTTCTTTTTTTCCCCTTCTTCCTCTTTTTTGGGCTGACTCTTGGGGCGTGGAGACCTCGTGCTCACTTTTTGCCCCGGGGGTTCTAAGAACCCCCCGGAGGGGGCCCTGGGGACCTTGGGGTGTGCACGCCCCGTGTCAAGGACAATTTTGGCCCCCTGTGTAAACCCGGGAAAAAACAGCCTTTTCACTCTTTTCCCTTTTGATCGCCAAATCCGGGCCCAAAAAGGTTTGGGCCTTAATGGCCCCCGCAAATGTGGTCTGGAACAGGGACAATGGTATATGGTTTTTTGGTGGGGTTTTTATGACCATTGAGGTTGTTAATAAGGGATGGGTTAAAAACTGGGCCGCCCTTATTTTTTTACTTTTTCACCCTTCTTTACATTTCAGGGGCTTTGGGTTTCACGCCCGTGAAAAGGGCTTTCCTTCAAACATAGTAACATACCTTGTTTCTTGATAAACAATTTTTTCTTTTTTTTGGGTTGGTCAAAGAAAACTGTTTAATGAGCATAAGGGAAGGAAAAAAAAATTCCCGTTCTTCTTCCTAATTTACTTTATAAGTTTTTTCTGCCATTTCTTTTTAAATTTTAGCCTTCCATATCACAACAGACAAAACAAAATTATATTATATATATATATTTTAATAATTAAATTTAAAAAAATTTTAAAAGTTTTCAAAAGGCCAATTTAAAACAAACAAAATATCTCAAAATTTTTGCTGCCTGCCCCGGCTGCTCCCAAAAGCTTCCCCCTTTCCAAAAGTGCAAATCCAAATGTCTTTTGGTGGAACCCAAGAAAATTACCCAATTTTTTAAACTGGGCAGAAAACTTCTATTTTCCCTATGGGAAGGAGAAGAAAAAAATTAAAAACGTAGAGAAAATTTTCTTGTTTTTTAGACGATATAGAAATGTCAAAGAGATTAGCTGCAATTTGTCAGACTAGGATTATTTTGATATATAAGGTTGTTCAATTGGATCAAAAACTTTAAAAGAGCAAAACTAGCTGAAACAATGCTACACCTTTTTAAAAAAAGGAAAAGAAAGGGGGCTTTACATGTGGACATAAAAACGTTTAAAAAGGGACTGTAAGAAGGCTTTAAAAAAGCTTCCAAAAATTTGCCCTTTTGGGGACAAGGAAAGCACTCGGGCCAAAACCGGAAATTTAAAATTTTATATTGAAGGGAAAAAATTAAAACCCAAAAATCCCAAAGGGGACTCCCATGTCCCCTTTACAAAAAAGGGGGCAAAATCTATTTTTCCCCAAAAACCCCCAAAATCCAGCAGTGTGAATTAATTACCCGCCCAAAGGTTTTTTTTTTCCTTTCCTTTAAGCATCCCCTTTAGAGTACCACTGGGTTTTGGACCCCGCCCCCTAAATTCAGGCTTTTAAGGTTTTAACTAATGGCTTCTAAAGGAATTCGTTCGGGTGGAATAATTGATTTTAATTTAAGGAGAAATTCAAAAAATGATGTCAGCTCAGTTTCTATGGG
>JAJLRB010000474.1:0-38155 GCA_020976825.1 Odocoileus hemionus | reverse complement strand
CGCTTGGGGCAGCAAACTCAGGGTCCCTCTCACATACCTATAGCTAAGAGAGGCCTCCTGTTGAGGTGTTTGTGGAAAGTTGCATTCCTCTTGAGTCAAAAATAGGGAATCAGCTCTCATCTCGAGATGATTTGGGGAACCTGAAACATTCCTTGAGTTGGTGTGCTGAACGTGGTGTTCCTCTGGACTATATTTTATTTTTCTATAACAACCATGATATATCTTGTATGTTAGCATTTTATAGATCATTGAACATATGTATCAAATCATATTATATTGTATATGCATCCATTCCAGGACAAATATATATTTTTATTCATTAACAGCTCAAAATCTCTTCAGCTCTTCTGCAAGAAAATCCCCTTGTAAGAGTAAGCCAATGTTCAGCAGTTAACGCTTTGAAATCCTAATTCATTTCGAAATGACCCAGCCATTCAACAAGCTTCTACTACTTAGTTCAGCACAACTCCAGCAACATAAGTCACTCTAATCCCAAGGGACCAATCCAGATTATAGAGAATAGATCATTTTATCAAAAATACAATTTTTTTAATAGACCTTATCTAAAATTATTCATCTCATATATATATATATATATATATATATATATATATATATATATATATGGTTACCTTTTTTTTGACAATCGTATCTTACCCCAAACAAAGGCATAACAAATGTATTATATAATGTTGATGACTTAAGACATGTCCCTACTAGATTAAGAAATAATTACATTGAAATCACATTCACAATTAAATAAACATTATACCCAACTTTGAACACCCTTCAGTTCATGTAGAGCTTAAACCAAATAGTGCCTATTAACTCCACACTATCTAAAAACAAAAACATACATTGAAACATAGCTAATTTTAGATACATAGACATAGTTCCCCTTATGAAATTTAAAATAGCTTTTTGTTTATTTTTTTATTTTGGGCTCCACCAATTTGCTCATTTCTGGAGTCCTAGATAGAGTGGGCTGCGTATGCCAAGGACATGATAAGAGTTAACTTAAGGTTTTTTTTAGGCCTATTTTTGTTTCCCAGGCAGAACTGGAGTTCCAAATATATATATATATATATATATATATATATATATATATATATATATATATATATTTTTTTTTTTTTTTTTTATCAAGTTCACCTTTCCTTTACTACACTTCCATCAAGTGCCGGTTTTGCAATTTCAATTAAAATTTTATTTTCACCAGTTTTCATTGGAGTCTAAAGAATATCATAGCCATTCAGTGTCAAAAATATCCTTTCTCCTTCTTGTAGCTATAGTATATTATTAACGATATATGCATGAACGAATTTTTGTCACATAGGACTTAAACCTTGGCTGAAAATTTTTGACAAATACTTGGACTAATATGGAGAGGGCAATGGAACCTCTTTCAGTACTCTTGTCTGGAGAATCTCAGGGATAGTTGAGCCTGGTGGGCTGACATCTATGGGGTTGCATAGAGTAGGACACGACTGAAGTGACTTAGCAGCAGCAGTAGCAGGACTTTTAAGCATACCTTGTGGTAACATAGTCTACTGAAATCTTTTATGAGGCACGATATGATTAAGAAAAGGGAGAGAGAAAGTTAGTCTCTCCCGGTCTAAATGGTGTAAAGGCATATTAAAAAATCAATCTTGTGAATCCGTAATAATAATGTGCCAATTTTGAGGAATAGTAATGGGATCTCTGGTTACAATGCAGCCCCAGGTTTCAAAAAAGTATTAACTTTTTAAAATTCTGTTAAGAGACACCATTTGTAATATTTCCTTTGTATAACAAAAATAGGAGAGTTCCAAAAAGAGCAAGATTCTTCAATATGTTTCCTTTTTAATTGTGTGTTTATATGTTCTTTAGTAGCTTGTAATTTTTCTTTCATAAGGGGGCATTGCTTTGTCTAAATAGGCTCATAAATTTTCTCTGTTATTTTAATAACTGTTTTGTTTGTAAAATGAGCATTGGCCCCTAGGAAAAATGTGGAATGTATATCTGAGTTTGCCATTGCATAAATAAGTCCCTTCCTATGAGATTAAGGGGTGCATCTATCACATAAGGTTTTAATGTTTTAGGTTGGCCTTTTGGTCTATCATATGTGTAGATTTGAATATTTTCATAAATTTATTGTACTTTTGCTTGAGAAATTCCTGCAATTTGGCAAGAGACCTTTTGTATGGGTCAGGATTTGGGCCAAAACAGTATCGAAATGATAATATTAGACCCATTGCTGAGGGGTCCAGAAAATATTTTACCATTAATTTTGATGTTTATATTTGGTCGGACATATTTAAATAACAATGATGTCTATAAGGATTGTTTTTGATCTGTATTACCAAATCTGCCTCTCCCTACATTAGTAGAGGAGTTAATGGAAGTGTAAGGCAAAAGAAGTAATTGAGAAATGTTGTCCCCCCTTTTGAAATGCCATAGAATCTGAGTTGACATCATAATTTGAATTTCTCCTTTATAATTTGAATCAATTATTCCACGCCGAACAGTAATTCCTTTAGAAGCCAAATTAGATCAGCCCTGTAAAAGCCTGAAGGTTTGAGGGGGTAGGGGTCCAAAAACTCCAGTATGTACTCTAGAAGGGACTGCTTAATGGTAAAGGAAAAAAAATCATTTAGGGCTGGTATATTAATGACAGCACTGCTGGACGTTGAGGGTTTGAGGGAAAAAATAGAATTTTGCCCTCCTTTTTTGTTGTAGGGGACCTGGGAGGTCCCCTCTTTGGAGTTTCTTGGAATAGGTTTTCCTTCAATATCAAATTTCAATTTACTGTCTTTGGCCCAGTGCATTCCTCTGTGGCAGCATGGGAAAACTTTTGGAAGCATTTTATTAGCTTTCTTAGGGCAGTCCCTTTTTTTAAACGCTTTTTATCTCCACATGTAAAGCATCCTTCACTTCTCTTTTTAAAAGTTTGTAGCATTGATTCAGCTTGTATTTGCATCTTTTAAGTTTTTGATCCTAGGTTGTGACAAGCCTTTATATAATCAAAAGTAATCTTAGTCTGAAAATTTGCAGCTATAGCTCTTTGACATTTCTGATATGCATTTTCATAAGCAAGTAAATTATCTAGCTGTTTTTTTGATTTCTTCTCCGATTACAGTATGGGAAATAGCAGCTTCTAGTCTAGCTTAAAAATTAAGGTAACTTTTCATTAGGTTGCAACAAAGAGACATTTGGATTTGCGACTGGTGGCAGAGGAGAAGCATTTGGAGCAGCCAGGGCAGGGCTAGCAAGAAAATTTTTATATATTTTGTATTTTTTTAATTGAGCCTTTTGTAAAGTTGAATCATTTAATTTATATGTATATAATATGTGTTTTTTCTGTTGCTGAATATTGGAAGGGCTAGAATATACATTAAAATGGCAGAATTACAGCTTTAATAAGAGCGCATATAGGCTCGAGATCCACTGGAATAATATTTCTTTGTTTGGCTGCTCATTTAACATTTTCTTTGCCCGGAGCCAAATTTAAAAGTCAAAACTGCATTTATCAGGAAACTAAGGATGATCTTCTACTACTGTTTGAAGGCAAGCCTCTATTCACTGGCGTGAAACCAGAAGTCCCTGAAATGTAAAGAAGTGGTGGGCAAAGCAGAAAATTAATGGGGACTAATGGAGCAAAGGTCTTTAATGATTTTTCTATGAGTATATACAGGCTGCAGTACAAGAAAACTTTTTGGGGAATGATAGATGTTCAGCGCAAACCAAACAAACTGCAAAGTTACAAGTAACAAGGAGTAATGCTAGTCCCAAGGTCAGGAGGAGACAATCCATATGCTCAAGAAAGGCGAAGACTAACAGTTTTGTCTTAAACGATGCTCTGGCTGAACTTGTTTCCTCTGGACTTCGGACGGTGTTTTCGGGATACTCATGTTGTTTTAAAGGAAGTCAGAGCCACTTCCCGTTTGATGTTAATTCGGTTGGCTCTGGAGCCTCATGCAGGATTCTGTACTCATCTCGAGTCGATTTGCGGAACACAGAGCCCTTTCTTGTTGCTGCGTGACATCAGGTCCCCTAACTTGTGACAGTGTTCTTGTGACTCTCGCTGAAGTTCCGTCCAGGAAGTCCAACTTCTATCTTGTTTGATGGGGAACACGGAATTGCTCTGCATGCAATGCAGGGAATCGGGGCATCATTGGCAGCGAGGCGGATAGGAAGTCTCGTGTGATTTTTGTCGAGTTACGGTGGGACCTGGGGTATATTTCTCGAGTTAGGACTTGATGGCTCTTCAAAACTCGAGTTTTCAGCAAAGTCAGGACTCATGTCTAGTTGCGAGGTAACACCTCGAGATTTCTCATCGAGGCTTGCAGGGAAATTGGGATGCCTCTTGGTGAGACTTGAGACCAGTGTCCTATTCAGTTCCCACAGTGATTGTCGAATTCCTATCAATTTTTAAGAGGAGTCAGGCTTGTTGCCTTTTTGACCATTGAACTGCAAGTTCCTCTCGAATTTTCAAGATGTGAGGCCTCCGTCTAATGAGGGGGGAACTAGGGCTTTCTCTAAAGTCTCCACGGGGGATTCACTCATCCCTTCATCTTGGGGATGAAAGACTAGACCTGCATTCAAGTCACTGAGAGAATTCCCCTTATTTCGAGCACGGGCATCTCTGTCACAGTCAGCTAGGGCAGCAAACTCAGGTCCCTCTCACATACTTATAGATAAGAAGGCCCTGTTGAGGTTGTTTGGTGGAAATTCATTCCTCTTGATCAAAAATAGAATCACTCTCATCTCGAGATGATTTGGGGAACCTGAACATTCTTGATTGGGTGCTGTACGTGTGTTCCTCTGACGAATATTTTATTTTTCTATAAGAAACATGATATAATCTTGTATGTTAGCATTTTATAGATCATTGAACATATGATCAAATCATATATATTGTATAAGCACCATTCCAGACAAATATATATTTTATTCAATTAACAGCTCAAAATCTCTTACTCTTCTGCAAGAAAATCCCCTTGTAAGAATAAGCCAATGTTCAGCATTACGCTTTGAAATCCTAAATCATTTCGAAATGACCCACCAGAGCAACAAGCTTGGACTACGTGATTGAAGCACAACTCCAAAACATAAGTCCACTCTAATCCCAAGGGACCAAAATCCAAGATTAGAAAGAATAGATCATTTTATCAAAAATACAATGTTTTTAAATAGACCTTACTAAAATTCATCATGTATAATATATATATATATATATATATATAATTATATCATTATAGATATATAGGTTACCTTTTTTTTGACAATCGTATCTTACCCCAAACAAAGGCATAACAAATGTATTAGCCATAATGTTGATGACTGAGACTGTCCCTACTAGATTAAAAATAATTACATTGAAATCACATTCACAATTAAATAAACATTATACCCAACTTTGAAACCTTTCAATTCATGTAGAGCTAAAACCAAATAGTGCCCATTAACTCCACACTATCTAAAAACAAAAACATACATTGAAACATAGCTATTTTTAGATACATAGACATAGTTCCCCTTATGAAATTTAAAATACTTTTGTTTTATTTTTTTTGGTTTTGGCTCCACCAATTGCTCATTTCTGAGTCCTAGAGAAGTGGCTGCGAAATTGCCAAGAACATTGATAAGAGTTAACGTGTAAGGTTTTCTTAGTCCTATTGGTTTTCCAGCTAAACTGGATTCCAGTATATATAATATATATATATATATATATATTCTTATATAGTTTTATTGTATCAATCACCTTTCCTTTACTACACTTCCATCAAGTGCCGGTTGAAGTGCAATTTCAATAAATTTCATAGTTTCAACCAGTTTTTCATTGATGCCTAACTCTGAAATATCATAGCCATTCAGTTTTCAAAATATCCTTTCTCCTTCTTGACTATATAGTAAATTATTAACATATATGCATGACGAATTTTTCACATAGACGTAAACACTTGCTGAAAATTGTTGACAAATGCTTGACTAATATGGAGAGCAATGGAACCTATTTCAGTACTCTTGTCTAGAAATCGCTCAGGGATAGATGAGCTGTTTCTGACATCTGTGGGGTCGCATAGAGTGTAGACACACTAGAATACTAGCACTGGCATATCAGAGGACTTTTAAGCATACTTGAGGAACATATCTACTGAAATCTTTTATATCACGATATGATTAAAAAAGGGAATGAGAAAGTATCTCTCTCCGTCTAAAGGGTGTTAAGAAGGCATATTAAAAATCAATCTTGTAATCCGGATAATAATAAAATGTGCCAGATTTTTGAGAATAGAATGGATCGCTCTGGTTTAAATGGCACCCCAGGTTCAAAAAAGTATTAACTTTTAAAATTCTGTTAAGAGACACCATTGTAAATATTCCTTTGTATAACAAAAATATAGATTTCCAAAAGTGCATAGTTTCTTCAATATGTTTCCTTTTTAATGTGTTTTATAAGTTCGTTTAGTAGCTTATAATTTTGCTTTCATAAGCATTGCTTTTCTAAAGACTCATAAATTTCTCTTTATTTTAATAACTTCTTTGTTTGTAAAATACATGGCCCCTAGAGAAAATGTGAAGTATATCTGAGTTTTGCCATTGCATAAATAGACCCTTCCTAAATTAAGGGGTGCATCTATCACATAAGATCCGTTTTTAATTGTTTAGTTGGCCTTTGGTCTATCATATTGAGATTGAATATTTTCATAATGTTATTGTACTTTGCTTGAAAAAATTCCTGCAATTTGGCAAATGACCGTTTTTATGTCAGAATTTGGCCAAAACAGTTTCGAAATGATGAATATTAGACCCATTGCCGATCCTCCAGTAATTATTTTACCTTGTTAATTTTTGTCTTATATTTTGGTCGGGACATGATTTAAATAACAATGATGTCCATAAGGATTGTTTTTGATCTAGTTTTTACCTAATCTCCTCTATCCCTACAATTAGAAGATTAATAGAATTAAGGCAAAAGAATTAATTGAAAATTGTTGTCCCCCTTTTGAAATGCCATAAATATCTGAGTTTGACATCATAATTGAATTTCTCCTTTTATAATTTGAATCAATATCCACCCAACAGTAAATCCTTTAGAAACCAAATTAGATCAGCCCCCTTAAAATCCTAAGTTTGAGTCGTAGGGGTCCAAAACCCCAGTATTACTCGCTAAAGGACTGCTTAATTAAAGGTAAAAATCATTTAGGGCTGATATAGAATTAACACACTGCTGACGTTGAGGTTTAAAAATATGAATTTTGGCCATCCTTTTTTAGGTTAAGACTGAGTCCCCCCTTATTTCTTGGTTGAGTTTTCCTTCAATATCAAATTTCAAATTTACTGTCTTTTGGCCAATGCATTCCTCTGCGGTGCACATGTAAAACTTTTTGAATCATTTTTATACCTTTCGTACAGTCCCATTAAAACCTTTTTATCTCCACAGTAAAGCATCCTCTCTATCACATTCTCTTTTAAAATTTGATAGCAGTGATTCAGCTTGTATTGCATCTTTTAGTTTTTAATCTTTGTTGAGACAACCTTTATAGATAATCAAAATAATCTAGTCTGAATAATTTGCAGCTATACGCTTTGGACATTTCTATATGCATTTTCTTTAACAATAAATTATCTACTGTTTTTTTATTTCTTCTCCGATACAGTATAAATAAACGGCTCGAGTCCCTACTTAAAAATTAATAACTTTTCAATAGTCAAGCAAAGAACTTTTGATTTCAACTTGCAAGATAAGCAGTTTGAGCAGCCATCACCGTAGCAAAAAAGTTTTTATATTTTGTATTTTTTAATTAACCTTTTGTAAAGTTTAATCATTTAATTTTATTATGTATAATATAATTGTTTTGTCTGTTGGTTTACTGAATATTGGAAGCTAGAATATAACTTTTAAAATGGCAGAATTACATTACTTAAATAAGGCGCATATAAGCTCGCGATCCACTGAATATTATTTCTTGGTTGTCTGCGCATTATACAGTTTCGTTTTGCGACCCAAGTTAAGAATCTAAACTGCATTTGCATGAAACTAAGATGATATTCTACTACGTGTTGAAGGCATGCCTCCTATCCACTGGCGGAAACCAGAGTCCCTGAAATGTAAAAGTTGAGCAAAGCAATAATTAATGGCCCTGCCAGCCTTGTTAAAACCCATGCCCTAGTATTTTACAGTCAACTTAATAAACTGGTCCATGATCTCCGCCACCCAGATATACACAATAACCAATTAGTCGCTGGTTCCTGTGCCACTAATTGCTGGGTCCTTTAGTTGACAGGAACCTGTTACTGGTTGGCGATCATAAGTAAAAGATAGAAGGAGGACTAGAAAATCGACTTCGTTACACTAAGACCTTTAATTGTCTTTACACAGGCTTGCATCACTCTCCTAAGTACCAGCCCCTCGCGATGTCTTAGACTCCAGGCAAAATACACGAAGTTCGCCAGCGCCAGAAGTCACCTAAAAAATAGGAAATGAGAGAAAAAGAAGAGTAAACAAAATACAGAACCGGACCTGAATCGCTAATGATAACAAAGGTGCTTGTACATGAGTTTTTCTTATGATAGTATTATAAGATGCATACAAAACTTCCTTTGGGAATGATAGAGTTCAGCAATACTCAAACAATACTGCAATAGGTTTAGCAAGAACAGAGATAATGCTAGTCCCCAAGTCAGGAGACAATCCTTATCTCAAAAAAACGAAGGACTAACATTTTTCTTAAAAACATCCTCGCAAACTGTCGTTCCTCTACTTCGACGTGTTCTCGATACTCTGTGTGTTTAAAAAAAGGAATCAACACACTACCCTGTTTGATGTGGAATTCTTCTCTGAGCTCAATGCAAGGAGTCCACAGCAGCTCGAGCGATTATACGAAACTCAAGCCCTTCTGTTTCTCGTGACATCAGTCCCGCGATAACTTGTACAGTTTGATGTTGACTCTCTAACTCCGCCAGAATGCCAGACTTCTTTCGTTTGATGAACACGAATTGGCTCGGCATGCAATGCAGGGGAATCGCATCATCTGCCAGCATGCGAAGTCTCTGTATTTTTTGTCAGAGTTACGTGTGGAACTCTGGGGTATAATTCTCGATTAGGACTTGGATGGCTCTTCAAAACTCGAGTTTTGTTCACAAAGTCAGGACTCATGTCTCTATTGAGAGACACCCTCGAGATTCTCATCGAGCTTCAGGACAAATTGGAGGCCTCTTTATGAGACTTAACGACCAGTGTCACTTTCAAGTCCCAAAGTGAATGTCGTTTCTATCAATTTGTTTAAAAGATCCAGCTTGTTTCCTTTTGACGCAGTGAACTCAATGTGTACACTCGAATTTTCAAGATGTGAGGCACT
Source organism: Odocoileus hemionus (assembly GCA_020976825.1). NCBI lineage: Eukaryota > Metazoa > Chordata > Mammalia > Artiodactyla > Cervidae > Odocoileus > Odocoileus hemionus. The sequence continues at coordinate 28,811 of JAJLRB010000474.1, read as the reverse complement.
CCTGTCTAGATGAAAGCGTAATCGAGGCTTTCCTCTTAAGTCGTCCACAGATCAGTCAGCCCTCATCGTGGAATGAAAGACTAGACTCATTCTGAGTCACTGAGATATCCCTCTTATTTCGAGCAGCACATCGCTTCCATTCCGCTTGGGCAGCAAACTCAGGTCCCTCACGCACATACCTATACTAAGACGACCTCCTCTTGAGTTTTTGTAAATCCATTCCTCTTGTTCAAAAATAGGAATCAACGCTCGAGTCGTCGAGATGATTTGGGAACCTGATACATTCCTTAGGTGTGTGCGGAACTTTTGTCCTCGTGACTAAATGGAACTGTTTCCTAGGAAGAACCATGATATAGTACTTATTTAACATTTTATAGCATCATTAAACTACTATGTAATCAAATCATATTATATTGTATATACATCCATTCCCAGTACTAATATATATTTTTAGTCATTACCACTCAAAATCTCTTGGATCTCTTCTACAAAAAATCCCCCATTAAAGAGAAACCCATTTCAGCACATTAACGCTTTGAAATCCGAATTTCATTTCGAAATACCAGCCATTCAATCAAGCGTCTACGACTGCTAGTGACAAAACAACCCCACAACATAATCTCTCTTATCCCAAGGGATCCTATCCAGATTATATAATTATCATCTTTATCAAAAATACAATTTTTAGTTTAATAAACATTTTCTAAAATTATTCATCTCATATATATAAGATAATATATATATATACATATATATATATACATTAGTAGATTACCTTTATTTAACAATCGAGCGTACGCCCAGAACAAAGCAGTAACAAATGAAGTATTAATACTTGATGAATTAAACATTCCCCTACGTATTAAGAAAGAATTTACATTGAAAGCGACAGGCACATGAAATAAACATAGAAACCGACTTTGAACACCGCTTCAGTTCAATGAACGCTAAAACCAAATAGTGCCCATAACTCCTCACTATCTTAAACGAAAACATGACATGGAAACAATAGCGAAGGTTAGAGTACAGTAACATAGTGGCCCCTTATAAGTTAAAATACGTTTTTGTTTATTTTTTATTTTGCTCCACCAATTTCTCATATCTGGAGTCCTAAATAATGGCTGCTATGCCTATGACATGATATGATTTAACTAAAGTTTTTGTCTTTTCCTATTTTTTGATTCCCTGCTAAACTAGTTTTCCATATATATATCATAAGACATATAATATAGTATAATATAAGATAATATATATATATCAATGTCGACCTGTCCTTTACTATACTTCCATCAAGATCCGTTTTGTCAAATTCATTTAAAATAGTATTTCCAACCATTTTCATTTTCTAAAAAAATCAAGACCTTTGTCCCATGTCAAAAAGATCCTTCTCCTCCTTCTAGCTATGAAAGTATTATTAACATATATGCATGTACAAAAGTTTTTCACATAAACTTGAAACCTTGAGATGAAAATTTGTGACAAATGCGTGACTAATATATGAGCAATGAACCTCTTTGAGTACTTCATTTCTGAGAATCTCAGCTATTAAGCCTGTCTACATCTATGGGCCGTTCATATAACACACGAAGGGACTTACACTGCAGCATATCAGACTTTAAACTTACTTTAGGAACAGAGTCCTACTGAAATCTGTTTAGGATGAACATCAGTTATAAGATAATGTCGAGAAGAAAGTTGTCTCTCCCTCTAAAGGGTAAAGCTTATTAAAAAATCAACCTGGGAATCCTATAAGATTAATTGCCAAGTTGAGGAATATAAGGATCTCTGTTACAGATTCACCCCTGTTTCAATAAAAGTATTAACTTTTTAAAATCTCTGTTAAGAACACCATTTTTAATTATTGCCTTTGTAGAGCCAAAATAAAAAATTCCAATAAGAGCAAGTATTCTTCAATAATTTTCCTGTTTAAAAAGTTGTTATTTTTATATCTTTATAGCCTTGTAATTTGTTTCGTTCATAAGCATTGCGGTGTTCTAATTAAACTCAAGAAATTACTCTCTTTATTTTGAAGAACTGTTTTTGTGTTTTAAAATGAGCAATTGCCCCTAGAAAAATGTGGTGATAATACTGAGTTTTCCATTGCATAAATAGTCCCTCCTAAGAGATTAAGCTGCAGCTAGCACATAATGATTTAATTGTTTTGATTCCTGTGGTCTACAAGATGTGAATTCTGAATATTTTCAAAACTTTGATGTACTTTTGCACTTTGAAAATTCCTGAAATTGGATAGAGACCGGTTGTATGGTCCAGATTTGGCCAAAACAGAATCGAAATGATAATATATCACCCATTGCAGAGTCCAGAAAATAATTTATCCATTTAATTTGAGTTTATTATGGGTCGTACTTATTTAAAATAATAAAAAATCGTCTATAAGATTGGCGTAGATCTGTGATACCATATCGCCTCTCCTACATTATAAGAAGATTAATAGAATGTAAGACAAAGAGAAATAATAATTGAGAAATTTTTGTCCCACCCCCCCCCGTTTGAAATGCCATAAAACTGAGTTACATCATAATCTGAATTTCCTCCGTTGATAATTTTGAATCAATTAATTCCCGACCAGACATAAAGTCCTTTTAAGAACCGTAATTAGATCAGCACCTGTAATACCTAAGGTTTTAGCTAGGTCCAAAAAACTCCCTATATACGCTAGAATGACTGCTTAATGGTAAAGAAAAAAATCATTTAGGCTGGATATATTAATACAGCACTCTGGACTTTCAGTTTGAGGAAAAAATAGAAATTTTCCCGCCTTTGTTTTTAAAGGACTAAGGCCCTGCTTTGTAGTTTAGCTTGGAAAAGGTTCCCTTCAATTCAAGATTTAAATTTACTGCTCTTTGCCCATGCATTCCTCTGTGTACATAAACACTTTTGAAGCATTGTTATAGCTTCTTAAATCACGGTTTTAAACCTTTGTATTCTCCATAATAAACATCCTCACTCTCTTTTAAATTTAGCATATTCACTTATTCTTTAGTGTAAGTTTTTGAATCCGTGGTTTGACAAGCCTTTATCTAATCATAATAATCTAGTCTAAAAATTGCAGCTATAGCCTTGACATTCTGATATCATTTTCATACCATTAAAATTATGCTACTGTTTTTTAGATTCTTCTCCATTTCAGTAAAATACCTTCTATCTAGCTTAAAATTAAAGGTACTTTTCATTAGGTGCAACAAAAGAGACATTGGGAGTTGCAACTGGGCAGAGGATACATTTGGACAGCCATCAGCTACAAAAAATTTTTATATAGTTGATTTTTAATTACCTTTTTAAAGTGAATCTTAATTTATATTTAATAAATTTTTTTTGTTCCTGTTCTATATTAACAAATAGACATTAAGAATGAGAATTCAGCGTGTGAATATAGCGCATATGAGCTCCAGATCCACTGGATAATAGAGTTCATTTGTTTGGCTGCTTATTTAACATTTGTCTTTGGCCGGGAGCCAAATGTAAAAAGTGAATACTTGCATTTTTCAGGAAAATTAAGGTGATTATTCTAACTACTGTTTGAAGGCAAGCCTCTACTCACTGGCGTGAATACACCAGAAGTCCCTGAAATGTAAAGAACTGGCTGGGCAAAGCTAGAAAATTTATGGGGCTGGCCAGCCTTTTAACCCATGCCTTGTATTTACAGGTCCAAACAAAAGGTCCATGGAGTCCTCTCATTCAGAGTTATTCCACGATATGACCAGTGATCGGTGTTCTTTGGCCACATTGCTGGTCCATTATTAGACGTGGAACCTTGGCTCCGGTGTGGGCAATCAGAAGTAAAAGAGAGAAGGAGGCTGATATCGCTTCTTTACACAGAGGACAATATTGTCCTTGACAGAGGGCTTGCATCACTCACCAAGGTACCAGGCGCCTCTCGAGGGGTCATAGGGAAGCCGGGCTAGAAATTGTGGCACTAAGGGTATCTCAGCGCTCTGAGAGTCAGCCTGAAAACATGTTTCGAGAGAAGAGAAAAGAGAGAGGATAACAAAAAAAGGGACAGGCGGTCCTATGCTCTAATGGAACAAATGGTGCTGTAATTGATATTTTCTAGAGTATATACACTCATACAAAAACTGCTTTGGAATATAATCACATACAAACAACTGCAAGTAGCAGGAACAAGATAATGCTATCCCATCAAACTATCCATATCCAAAAAGGCGAAGGACTACATTTGTCTTAATAGATGCTCTCTAACTGGGGTTCCTCTACTTCGGACGTGTTCTCGGATACGCTGTTTTTAAAAAAGTCAAGCACTTCCCGTTTTGATGTGGAATTCCTTGGCTCTGAGCTCTGCAGGGATCCCTTCTCATCTCAGTCATTTCGAACCCATACCCTTTCTTGGGCGGCACATCAGTCGCTAACTTTGACAGGTTCTTGGGACCACGAATTCCGTCCTAATCCAGACTCTATCTTGTTTGATAACACGAAGTCTCTGCATGCTATCAGAATCGGGATATTGGCAGCGGGGAAATCTCGTTTTTTTGTCGGTTAGGTGGAACCTGGGGTAATTCCGATTGGACTGATGGCTCTTCAAACTGAGTTGTTCAAAAGTCAGACATTAGTTAGGACCCTCGAGATTCTCATCGAGCTTGCAGGGAAATGGGGTGCCTCTTAGTGAACTGGCCCAGTCCCTTTCAGTTCCACATGATTGCGGTTCATCAATTTTAAAGGAGTAGCTTTTGTCCTTTTGAGCATTGAACTGCAGTCCTCTGAATTTCAAGGGATGGGGCTCCTTAATGAGGCGGGAACTAGGGTTTCTCTAAGTTCACAGGGATTCACTCATCCTTCATCTTGGAGATAAGATACCTGATTCAGTCACTGGAGGGAATCCGCCTATTTCGTCAGGCATCTCGGTGTCATTCGCTGGGCAGCAATAGGTCCCTCTCCAACATAGCTAAGAGAGGCTCGTTGAGGTGTTTTGGGAAGTTGCATTCCCTTGAGTCAAAAATAGAAATCACCTCTCATCTCGGATATTGGGTACAGAAACATTCCTATCTTCGAACGTTTTCCTCTGACTATATGTTATTTTCTTAAGACATGATATATCTTGTATGTTAGCAATTTGATAGATCTTAACATATTATCAAACATATTATTATTGTAGTATGCATCCATTCCATACAAATATATATTTTGTTATTCGGTTTTATTAACAGCTCAAAATCTCTTCACTCTTCTGCAAGAAAATCCCTTGTGAAGAATACGCAATGGTCAGCATTAACCTGAAATCCTAAGTTCATGTCGAAATGACCCACCATTCGCAAGCTTCTACTACTATTGAGCACAACTCCAGCAACCATAAGGTCACTCTAATCCAGAGACCGTCCAGATGTATAGAAATATATCATTTTTATCAAAAATACTAATTTTGTTAATAGACCCTTATCTAAAATTATTCATCTACATATGTAATAATAGTATATAATATATTATATTTATAATATATATATATATATAGTTACTCTTATATTGACAATCATCTTACCCCAAACAAAGCAAACAAAAATGTATAAATGTATGACTAACATTCTCAGATTAAAATAATTACTTGAAATCACATTCACAATTAATAATATTTCCCACTTAAACCCTTTATCATGTAGAGCTTAAACAAATAGTGCCCATTAACTACACATCTAAAAACAAAACAATTGAACATACTAATTTTAATACATGACATATTCCCTATGAATTTAAATAGCTTTTTGTTTTTTTTATTTTGTGTCCCCATTGCTCATTTCTGATCTAGATAGGGGCTGCGTTGCCAGGCATGATAGAGTTACTTAAGTTTTTCTTAGCCTATTTTTGTTTCCCAGGCTAACTGGAGTTTCATATATATATATATTTATATATATTTTAAGTATCAAGTTCGCCTTTCCTTACACACTTCCAAATGCGGTTTGAATTCAATTAAAATTTTTTCAACAGTTTCATTGGATCTAAGAATAAAGCCATTCAGTGTCAAAAATATCCTTTCTCTTCTTTAGTATATATTTATTAACGATATATGATAAGAATTTTTGTCACTGACTTAACCTGCTGAAAATTTTGACAAATACTTGATAATAGGAGAGGGCATGGAACCTCTTTCAGTACCTTGTTGGAGAATCTCAGGAATTGAGCTGTGGGCTGCTTATGGGGTTGCATAGAGTAGGACAACTGAAGGACTTAGCAGCAGCGTGCGGACTTTTAAGTCTTGTGGTAACATAGCTACTGAATCTTTTATGAGGCGATTGATAAAATGGGAGAGAAGTTAGTCTCCCGTCTAAGGTTTTAAAGGCATATTAAAATCAATCTTGTGAATCCTATAATAATGTGCCATTTGAGGAATATAATGGATCTCTGGTACAATGCAGCCCCAGGTTCAAAAAATATAATTTTTAAATTCTGTTGAGACACCATTTGTAAATTTCCTTGTATACAAAATAAAAGTTCCAAAAAGAGCAGATTCTTCATAGTTCCTTTTAATTGTGTTTTATTGTTTTTAGTTTGTAATTTTCTTTCAGTAGCACTGCTTTGTCTAAATACTCATAAAGATTCCCTGTATTTTAATAATTCTTTTTCTTTGTATAATGAGATCCCCCTAGGAATATGTGGAATGTATTAATCTGAGTTTGCCATTGCATAAATAAGTCCATTCCTAGGAGTTAAGGGCTGCATCATCACAACGGTTTAATGTTTTTAGGGTATGCCTGTAGGTACTATCATAAGTGTAAGGATTTGATTATTTTCAAAATGTATTTGATTTAGCTTGAGAAAAATCCTGCAATTTGCTAAGGACCATTTGTATGGGTCAGGATTTCGCCTAAAACCTGATATCAGAAATGTTATATTAGACCATTGAGATGAGTCCAAAAAATATTCTAACCATTAATTTTGATGTTTAATATTTGGTGGACATATTTAAATCATCAATGATTTTACGGATAAGTTTCTTGATCTGTCTTACCAAAACTGCCTCTCCCAACAGTAGTAGAGGATTAATAGGAAGTGTAAGGCCAAATGAAATAATTGAGAAATGTTGTCCCCCCTTTTGAAATGCCATAGAATCTGAGTTGACATCATAATTTGTATTTCTCTTTATAATTTGAATCAACTATTCACCCGAACAGTAATTCCTTTAGAAGCCAAATGAGAGATAGCCCTGTAAAAGCCTGAAGTTTGAGGGGGTAGGGGTAAAAAACTCCTTATTATCTAAGGGATGCTTAAAGTAACAAGAACAATAGCATTTAGAGCTGGTATATAATTGAAGACTGTTGAGTTGAGGTTGAGGGAATAAAAAAATAATTCCCTCCTTTTTTATTGAGGGGACTGGAGGTCCCTCTTTGGTGTTCTTGGATAGAGTTTTCCTTCAATATCAAATTTAAATTTATCTGTTTTGGCCCAGTGCATTCCTCTGTGGCGCATGGAAAACTTTTGAAGCAATTTTTTTGCTTTTTAGGGGGCAGGTCACTTTTAAACGCTTTTTATCTCCACATTGCTAAAGCTATACTTCACTTATCTGCTTAAAAGTTTTTAGTATTTATGATTTCACTTGTATTTGAGCATCTTTAAGTTTTTGAATCCTAGGTTGGACAAGCTTATATTATCAAAAGTAATCTGTATCCTAAAAATTGGCAGATATAGCGCTTTGGACAATATTGATGATACATTTTCATAACCAAGTAAATGATCTAGTGTTTTTATTATTTCTCTCTCGATTACAGTATGGGAATAGGCATGCTTCTAAGTCTAGCTTAAAATTAGGTAACTTATTTCATTAGTTGCAGTCAAAATGACCATTTGGAGTTTGCGGACTGGTTGGCAGAGGATAAGCATTTTGGTAGCCCAGGGCATGGGCTAGCAACGAAAATTTTTATATAGTTTGTATTGTTTTAATTGATCCTTTTGTAAAGTTGAAATCAATATAATTTATATGTAATATAATAAGTGTTATGTGTGTTCCATGAATATTGGAAGGGCTAGAATATACATTATTATGGCAGATTACTAGCTGTAATAAGAGCGATAGACTCGCGAGATCCATGGAATAACTGATTTACATTGTTTGGCTCACTCTTTAACATTTTCTTTGCGGGAGACAAATTTAAAAGTCAAAACTGCATTTGTCAGGAGTCTAAGGAAGATTTTCACTACTGATTTGAAGGCAACCTCTAATCACTGCGTGAAACCAGAAGAGCCTGAAATGTAAAGAAGGGTGGGCAAATCCCCCCCCACAAAGCAGGAAATGAATGGGTGCTCCAGCCTTTTGAACCCATGCTTCGTAATGTACAGTCTACAACATGTCCATGAGTCCCTCCACCGAGGTAGACCACGTATACCAATTTTCTCTTTTCTTTGGCACATTGTGGGGTCCATGTATTTCCGACTGAACCTTGTGGTCTGGTAGTTGGCGATCAGAAAGTAAAAGAGCGAAGGCGGCTGATATCGCTTACTTTACACAAGGACCAATATAGTCTTTACACAGGTGCATATCACCAAGGTACCAGGCCCCTCTCGAGGGGTCTTCGAAGCCACAGAGAAAAAGTGAGCGCACGGTCTCCAGGGTCCAGAGAGTCAGCAGTAAAAAGATAGAGAAGAGAGATAAAAAGAGAGATTGCGACAAAATAAGGACTGGAACTAAGCGTCTACTGAGCAAAGGAGCTTTAATGATTTTTCTATGATTATATACAGGTCAGAGTACAGAAAAATACATTTGGGAGGAATGAATAGAGTTAGCTAAACGAACACAAACGGCAAAGGATAACAAGGACACAAAAGCGTATATGAAGTATCCAAGTCAGTAGACAATCCAATATCTCAGAGAACGCGAAGGGGACTGAGCAGGTTTGTCGTTAAGGATGTTGCTGAACTTGAGTTCCTCGGCATCTTGGGCGGTGATCTTGGAGATCTCTTTTTATAGGAAATCAAGCGACTTCCCTGTTGATGTGAAATTCGGTTGGCTCTGGGTCATGAGGGGATTCTGGACGCATCCGAGTCGATTTGCGAACACAGAGGTCCCTATCTTGTTGCTGCGGTGATCACAGATCCCTAGACGTAGTACAGTGTATTCGTTTACCGCTGAATGCCGGCCTGAAGGACAGATTCTCTCTTGTTTGATGGGGAAGAGGGGGGGGTGGGGTGTGGGGGGGGGGGGGGGGGGAATTGTTTATGCAACTATCAGGGGGATCGCCATCATCTGCAGCGAGGCGGAAGGTTCGTCTTTGTTTTCTGTGAGTTACGGTGGTAAATCTGGTTTATATTTCGGTTAGGACTGATGGGTCTTACAAAACTCAATTGTGTTCAGCAAAGTCAGGATATGTCTAGTTGAGCAGGGACACGTCGAGATTCTCATCGAGGTTGGCCGAAATTGGGATGTTCTCTTGGTGACGACTGGTAGACACAGTGCCCTATCTGTCCAACAGTGATTGTCGGAACTCCAATCAATTTTTCAGAAGTTCAGGTTGTTGTCCTTTTGACGCAATGAACTGCAAGTTCCTCTCGAATTTTAAGGGGTTTGAGCCTTCCTGTCTTATGAGGCCGCGAATTGGTTTTTCTCTAAAGTATACAGGGGATTCACTCAGCTTCATATTCGTAGATGAAAGACAGCCTGCATTCAAGTTCACTGGGGATATCCGCTTATGTACGAGTAGGGAATACTCTGTCCATTCCCTTGGAGCACATACGCAGTTCCTCACAAACTATAACTGAAAAGCGGTCCCTGGAAGTGTTTATTGAAAGTTGCATTCCTCTTGAGTCAAAAATAGGGACTAGTCTCAATCTCGAGATGATTTGGGATCCTAAACATTCCTGATGGGTGTGGTGAACGTGGTGTTCCCTTTTTTGGACTATATTTTTCATTGTTTATAACTACCATGATATTTCTTGTTTGTTAGCATCTTATAGATCATTGAACAAATGTATAAATCATAGCTATATCTGCTATATACATACATTCCCAGTACTAAATATATATTTTTATCATTTAACAGTCAAAATCTTTTCAGTCTCTCTGCACATTAAATCCCTTTTAGTGAATAACCAATGTTCAGCAGTGTAATGTTTGAAATCCTAATGCATTTCCGAAATGACCCACCATTCACAAGTTCTATATACTAATGACAGAAAACTCCTCAAAATAAGTCACTCTAAGTCCGAAAAGGACCAAGCCAGATTAGAAATAGCATCATTTTTATCAAAAATACATTTTTTTTTAATGGACCTTATCTAAAATTATTCATCTCTTATATATATATTAATATTATATAATAATACATATATACTCTTTACATAATAGTACCTTTAATTTGACATATCGTATTTTACCCCAAACCAAACGATAACAAATAATATTATATATGTTGATGACTTAAGACTGTCCACTACTACGAATAAGACTATATTACATTTGAATCACATTCACAATTTATTAATAAACATTCTACCCAACTTTGAACTCCTTCAATTCATGTAGAGTTAAACCTAATAGTGCATTAACCACATTATCTAAAAAACAAAAACATACATGAAACATAGTAAATTTTGATAGAGACATAGGTCCCCTTATTGAATGAAAATAGTTGTTGTGTATTTTTGTTTATTGTGCTCCACCAATTACTCATTATCTGGATCCTAGATAAGCGGGCCTGCTTCATGACAAGACATGATAAGAGTTTAACTTAAGGTTTTTTCTTATCCTATTTTTGTTTCAGCTGACTGGGTTCCAAATTATATTAAATATATATATATATATATATTATATATATATTATATATATTGTATAATCTCAAGTTCACCTTCCTTACTAGACTCCATCAAGTCCTTTTTCAATATTTACTAATTTAAAATTTATTTTCACCAAGTTTTCCTTGGATCTAACGAATAATCATAGGCCATTCAGTGTCAAAAACTATCCTTTCTCCTTCTTTGTAGCTAGAATATTATTATCGGATATGCATGAAGGAACTTATTGTCAATCATATGACTTAAACCTCAGGCTGAAATTTTTGACAATGCTTGGCTAATATGGAGGGGCAAATGGACCTATACAAATTCTTGTCTGGAGAATTTGAGAGTTGCAGTGCCTGGGCTGACATTTTCTGGGTTCGCATAAGTAAGACACGGAACTGAAGAGACGTGACAGCACATAGCATACTTTTACAGGCATACCTTGTGGTAACATAGACTACAGAACTACTTATATGCGGACCATATGATTAAGAAACGGGAGAGAGGAATTTAGTTTATCCCGGTCTAACGGTGTAAAGCATATTAACAACATCGTATCTATGTGAATCCGCAAAATTATGATGCCAATTTGAGTATTATTAATGGGATTCTGGTGACAATGCAGCCCAGGGTTCTAAAAAATGTTAACTTTTTAAAATTCTGATTAAAGACACCATTTGTAATATTTCCTTTGTATAACAAAAATAGAGAGTTCCAAAAAGCAGCAAGTCTTTCTATATGTTTCCTTTTAAATTGTGTGTTTATATGTCTTTAGTAGCTTATATTTTTCTTTCATAAGGGCATTGCTTTGTATAAATAGCTCATAAATTTCTCTGTTACTTTTAATAACTGGGTTGTGTCTTGTAAAATGAGCATTGGCCCCTAGGATAAAATGTGGAATGTATATCTGAGTTTTGCCATTGCAATAAATAATCTCCCTTCCTATAGATTAATGGTGCATCTATCATCAGTAAGGTTTTAATGTTTTAGGTGGCTTTTTTTCTATTCATATGTGTAGATTTGAATATTTTCATAAATTATTGTACATTTCAGCTTGGAAATTCCTCAAATTTGGCAAGAGACCTATTTGTATGGGTCAGGATTGCGAAACATATCGAAATGATAATATTAAGCCCATTGCTGAGGTCCGAAAATATTTTACGCGATTTATTTTGATGTTGTATATTTGGTCGGACATATTTAAATAACAATGCTGTCGATAAGTGATTGGTTTCATTGATTTATTAAACCAAATTGCCCTCTCCATACATAATAAGGGATAATGGAATTGTAATGGTAAAAGAAGTAAATTAAATGTTGTCCCCCCTTTGAAATGCCAAGGAATCTGAGTTGACAATCATATTTGAATTTCTCCTTTATAATTGAATCAATGAATCCACCCGAACAGTAATTCCTTAGAACCAAAATAATCACCCTTAAAAGCCTGAAGGTTTAGTAGGTCCAAAAACTCCAGTATGTACTCTAAAGGACTGAAGTTAATGGTAAAGGAAAAAATCATTTACTTATATTAATGACAGCACTGCTGAGCGTTGAGGGTTTGAGGGAAAAAATAGAATTTTGCCCGCCTTTTTAGATGTAGAGGTCCTGGGATGCCCATCTTTGAGGGGTTTTGTGGAATACGTTTTTCCTTTATATATCAAAGTTAAATGTACTGGGGGGGGTCTGGGGCCCAGTGCATTCTCTGTGGCAGCATGGGAATCGGTTTGGAAGCATTTTACGAGCATTTTAGAACAGTCCCATTTAAACGCTTTTTATCCATAATGTAAAGCAAGCCTTCACTTCTCTTTTAAAAGTTTGTACATTGATTCACGCTTGCATTGCGATCTATTTAAGTTTTGATCGAGGTTGTGACAAGCCTTATATAATCAAAAGTAGTCTTAGCCGGTTAATTTGCAGCGATATCGCTTTGACATTTCTGATATGACATTTTCCATTAAGCAAGTAAAATTATCTAGTGTTTTTTTTTCTTCCTCGGATTACAGTATGGGAAATAGCACTTCGAGTCTATGACATAAAAATTAAGGTAACTTTTCATTAGGTGCAAGCAAAGAGACATTTGGAGTTGCCGACTGGTGGCAGTGGAGATGCATAGTGAAGTAGCCACAGCTCAGGGGCTACAAGAAATTTTTATTTAGTTTGTAGTGTTTTACTTGACCCTGCTGTATAGTTGAATCGATTAATTTATATGTATATAATATTGTTTGTCTGTTGCTGAATATTGGAATGGGTAGACTATACGATTAAAATGGCAAATTATAGCTTTAATAAGTCGCATATGACGCGAGTTCCACGGATAACTTTCTCGTTGTGTATGTTACTGCTCATTTAATCATGTTGCGGTTGTGCCCAGTCCAAATATTAAAGTCAAAACTGAGCATTTGTCAAAACTTCAGAGGATGTCTTCTTACTAACTGTTGAAGGGGAAAGCCTCTATTCACTGATGTGAATACACAGACTGTTCCCTAAATGTAAAGAAGTGGTGGCAAAGCAGAAAATTAATGGTGCTGGCCAGCCCTTTTAACCCATGCCTTAGTAGTTTACTGTCCACAACAGGTCCATGAGTCCCGCCATCCCATTATACCACGTATACCAATGTCTCTGTTCATTGGCCACAGTTGGCTGGGGTCTCATTATTGACCGAACCTTGTGGTCCAGGGGAGGGCGTATTGGCGATCAAAGTAAAAGAGAGGAAGGAGGTGATATCGCTTCTTTTACAGAAGGCAATATTGGTTGACAAGGGCGTGCATCACTCACAAGGTACCAGGCGCTTGAGGGGGTCTTAGAAGCCCGGCGAAAAGAGAGCACGACGGGTCTCAGGTCAGAGAGTCACGCCAGAATAAGATAGAGAGAGAGAGAAAAGAGAGAATGAGACAAAAAAAGAGGGGGACCTAAGTCTAATGGAGCAAAGGTGTCTTAAAGGATTTTTTTATGAGTATATACAGGTGCAGTACAGAGAAATTTTTGGGAATGGATAGAGATCAGCAAACAAACAAACGGCAAAGGTGACTAGGGAACAAGGAGTAATGCTGAGTCCCAAGGCTAGGAAGAACAAGCCATATCTCAAGAAAGCGAAGGGGATGAGCAGTTTTGTTTAAAGCGCTGTCTCGATGAATTGGTTTTCAGGATTTGGGCGGTGTTACGGGATTTCTATGTTGTTTAAGGAAGTAAGCATTCCCTAGTGTTTGATGTGGAATTCGGGTTGGCTCTGGGGTCTTGACGGGGATATGAGAACATCTCGAGTCCGATTAGGGAACACGATGCTTTTTGCTTATGCTGCGGTAGAAATCAGGGTCCCCTAGACTTGTTACAGTGTTCTTAGGTGACTTCTGAAGTACCTTAGGAAGTCCAGAATTTATCGTTGGTTGATTGGTGAACGGAATTGCCCATGAAATGAGGGGGATCGGCATATTGGCAGCGAGGGGAAGTCTCGAGTTTTTTTGTCGAGTACGGTGGGAACTGATGGGGATATTTCGAGTTAGGACTTGGATGCTCCTTCAAAAATCGAGTTTGTTCGAGCACAAGTCAGATCATGTCTAGTTGCGAGGGGACACCTCGAGATTTCATCGAGGCTTGGCAGAAAGGGATGGCCTTTAGGTGAGACTTGACCCAGTGTACCCGTTTCAGTTCAGTGATTGTCGGATTCCTATCAATTTTTTAAGAGGAGTCAGTGCTTGTTTGTCCCTTTGACGCATTGAACTGCAGTTCTCTCGAATTTCAAGGGATGTGAGGGACCCTCCTGTCGAGATGAGGCGGGAACTAGGGCTTTCTCTAAAGTCTCCACAGGGGATTCACCATCTCTTCATCTTGGAAGATGAAAGCAACTATCCTGCATTCAAGTCACTGGAGGGAATCCGGTTATTTCGAGTCATGGCAATCTCGGGTTGTCATTCAGATTGGGCAGCAAACGCAGGGTCCCTCTCACATATCTATAGCTAAGAGAGGCCTCCTGTTGAGGTGTTTTGTGGAAGTTCCATTCCTCTTGAGTCAAAAATAGGAATCAGCTCTCATCTCGGGATGATTTGGGGAACCTGAAAATTTTGAGTTGGGGTGTGTGAACTGGGTTCCTCTGGACTCTATTTAATTTTTCTATACAACCATGATATATCTTGTATGTTAGCATTTTTATAGATCATTGAACATATGTATCAAATCATATTATATTATACATACATCCATGCCAGTACAAATATTATATTTTATATTCATTAAAAGCTCAAAATTTTTCCAGCTCTTCTGCAAGAAAATCCCCTTTAAAGAGAAGCCATGGTCAGCAGTTAACGCTTTGCAAATCCTAATCATTTCGAAATGACCCAGCCATTCAACAACTCTACTTATAGTTCAGCACAACTCCAGAAACATAAGTCACTCTAATCCAAGGACCTAATCCAGATTATAGAGAAATAGATCATTTTTATCAAAAATACAATTTTTTAATAGACTTATCTAAAGTTATTCAATTCATATTTTATATTTATATATATATAATCATGTATATATATATAAATTTGGTTACCTTTTTGATTTTGAAATCGTATCTTACCCCAAAGAGCATAACAAATGTATTTATATAGAATTTTGATGGACTTAAGACAGGTCCCTACTAGATAAGAAATAATTCCACATTGAAAATCACCTTAAATTAATATATTTACTACCACAACTTTGAAATACCCTTCAATTAGAGTCATAGGCATAAACCTAATAGTGCATTAAACTTCCGTGCCTCTATTAAAAACAAAAAATAATTGAATACATAGCTAATTTAGAATCAATAGACATAGTTCTTATGAAATTTAAATAGTTTTTTTTGTTTATTTTTTTCTTTTGTGCGCCACAATTTGTCATTCTGGGTCCCTAGATAGAGTGGTTGCAGTATGCACATGGTGAATGGTAAGTTAACTAAGGTTTTTTTTAGGCCTATTTTAGTTTCAGGCAGAACTGGAGTTTAATCTTATATATTAAATATATATGATGTTTATATATATATTTTTTTTTTTTGTATCAAGTTAGCCTTTCACTTTATCACTTCCATCAGTGCCGGTTTTGCAAGTTCAATTAAATTTTTATTTCACCTAGTTTTATTGGGAGTCTAAAGAAATAATCATAGCCATTCAGTGTCAAAAATATTTTTCTCTTCTTTGTAGTATCGTATATTATTTAAGAAATATGCATAGAACGAATTTTGTCACATAGGACTTAAACTCTTAGGTGAAAACTTTTTTGACAAATACTAGGACTAAATGATGGTAGGGCAAATGGAATCTATTTCATTACTCTTGTTGGCTCGAATTCAGGGATAGTGAAGGCTCTGCCGTCGGCTGAACATCTACCTTGGGTTCACATAGAAGTTAGGAACGACTTCCTGAGGACTTAGCACAGAGAGTAGCAGGACTTTTAAGTTACCTTGTGGTAACATAAGTTACTGCAAATTTTTATGAGGCACGATAAATGCAAAAGAAAAGGAGAGAGACAAGTTACCTTATTACCCGTTAAACGGTGTAAAGGCATATTAAAAAATCAATCTGTGGAATCGTTAAAGAAATATAATAGATGCGCAATTTTTGGGATATTACAAATGGGAACTTCGTCATTTACAAATGCAGACCCCCCCCCGGTTTCAAAAAGTACTTAATTTTTAAAATCTCGTATTAAGAACTCCATTTGTAATATTATTTTGATATTAACACCATAAAGAGAGTTAAAAGCGAAGATTTTCAATATGTTTTCTTATTAATTGTGTTGTTTATATTCTCTTAATAGTCGTAGTAATTTTTCTTATCCGAAGGGGGCATTGCTTTGTACTAATAGGCTCATAAATTTTCTATGTTATTTAATAACTGTTTTGTTCCTGTAAAAATGACATTGGGCTATGAAAATGTGGAAAGATGTAAATTGAGTATTTGCTTGCATCAATAAGACCCGTTCCTATAATATTAAGGGGCAGGTTAACTCTATATATAGTCTTTACTTTTTTAGGTTGGCTTGGTGGATCTATATATATGTTTAGATATTCATCTTTGATAAATTTATAGAA
Organism: Odocoileus hemionus; assembly: GCA_020976825.1. Taxonomy (NCBI): domain Eukaryota; kingdom Metazoa; phylum Chordata; class Mammalia; order Artiodactyla; family Cervidae; genus Odocoileus; species Odocoileus hemionus. Next base: position 12,022 of record JAJLRB010000474.1, on the reverse strand, counting down.
CTTTGGCTTTCGAGCAATTGCTGTCAAATTGGCATAGAGAACCTTGGATGAGTACAGATTTGGTGCAATAAGTAACTTTCGCACTTTGAAAATTTAGACCCATTGTGAGCGGGTCCGGAAAATATGTTTACGTCAAATTTTAAATGTTTATCTTTAGACGGGACTTTTTTTAACTAACTAAGATGTTCCAAAAGATTAGTTTTATGAGCTTAGATACCAATTGCCCCCCATCTCCCTACATTAGTAGAGGATTTAATGGAAGTGTAAAAGCAAAAGATGTAAGTTGAGAATTTTGTGTCCCCCCTTATGGATTGGCAAGAAGTCCCACTCGAACTATTAATATTAGGTAATTTATCTCTTATAATCTTGGAATTCAAATTAGGCCACCCGAACAGATTTTTTCGTTAGAAACCAAAATAGTTTCAAACTGTAAAATCCTGAAGATTTGTTGGGCGCTAGGGGTCCGCAAACTCCAATATGTATACGAAATGACTAGCGGACTGGAAAAAAACCGGAAAAACATTTAGGCTTGAGTAATATTATTGAAGCAGTGCTGAAGTTTGCAGGGTTTGGGGAAAAATCGAAATAATATGCCCCACTTTGTTGTAGATAGAGGACATGGGAGTCCCCGCTTTAGGAGTTTCAGTGGAATAGGATTTCCTAGTTAATCTCAATTTTTACTTAATACGGTCTTTGGCCAGTGCGTTCACTCGTGCCTGCGATGGGAAAAAACTTTTGATTAGCTCAAGTTATTACCCTTTCTAGCTTAGTCCTTTTATACAATATTTATGGTCCACGATGAAAAGCCACCTCATTTTTCGTTTTAAAATATGTCGCATTGAATTCAGCTTGAATAGGCATCTTTTATGTTCAGTTTCGAATCCTAGATTGTATATGGGGGGATAAGCCTTTATATAAGTCTAATCATAACTCCCAGTCTGTACCAATCTGAGTACAGTGCTCTTTGACATTCTGATTATGAATATCTCAGAAGTAATAATTTCTCTAGCTTTTTGTTTTAAGTTTCTTCCCAATTCCAGTATGGGGATTGAAGGACTTGTATTATAGGGTTACAAAATAAAGTAACTTCTTAATGTAGGTTCGCAACAAAGAAAACATTTGGCAGTAGCGACAGTGGTAGCAGGAGATCTTGGAGCACCAAGGGCAGCGACAAACAAAAAAAAAAAAAAAAAAAAAAAAAAAAATAAACAAAAAAAAAAAAAAATAGAAGAGATTTTTGAGAGATCGTGTTGATATTGTTCGTAATTGAACTCTTTGTAAGAGTTTTTAATCATATTAATTTATAGCTAGTATATAATATATATATAGATTGTAAGATCAGCTTGCTGTCTAAATATTGGAAGGGTAAACATATACATTTAATAACGCTGAAATACAGGCGTGAATAAGCGGGACATACTGCGGGTCGATGATACTGGAAATATTTGTTCCCATCTTTGAGATGTCATTCGACCATTTTGCTTTACCAGAAGAAAATTTAAACGTCACCAATGAGGATTTTGTCCAGCAATAAACTAAGGAAATGGATCATATCTATATGATTGCAGCAAGCCTCTAATCACTGGCGTGAAACAGAAGTACCAGGAAAGTAATGAGAAGTGGTGGATGTAATGTAGAAAAATATGGCCTGGCCAGCCTTTTAACCCCATGCCTCAGTTTTACAGACCTCAATATGTCATGAGTCACTCCCACCTGCGATTTAACCGTATACCAGTGTCCTGTGTCTTTGGCCATACATTCTGGGGTCCATTAATGGACCTAGAACCTAGTTGGTACCGGAAGTTTAGGCGATCAGAAAGTAAAGAGAGAAGGAGGCTGATATCCCTGGTTTACACAATGGACCAATATTGTCATGACACAGGTGCCTCACTTCACCAATGTACCGACTCCCCTTTGAGTGGGTCTTAAAGCCCGGCAGAAAGAGTGAGCAAGATGGTTCTCACTTTCCAGAACGTCAGCCGAGAAAATGATAGGAGTCGCGCAGAGCAAGAGTGAGGTTGGGAGAAACATAAAAACACTCCGTGGGGACCTAAGTCTTATGAAAATGCAAGGTGCTTTAATGATTTTTTATGAGTATATACAGGTGCAGTACAAGAAAACTTCTTTGGGTATTGTGTCTGCTCACTTACCAATCAAACAGGCCAATGTTATCAATACATAGGAGAATGTTATCATAGTTCTACAATTCACGGAGACAAACAGTATCTCCAAGAAAGGCAGAAGTGACGATGCGAGTTTTCTGTCCTTCAAGGATGCTTTGCTGAACCTTGGTTCCTCGGACTTTGGGACGGTGATCTGGGATATCTCTGCTTGTTAAGGAAGTAGCGACTCTTCCCCGTGTATGATGTGGAATTTCATAGGCATCTGACTCTGAAGGTGATACTGACACTCACCTCGAGTGATTTGGGACGCATGACCCTTGCTCTGTTCTGCGAGACATCCCGGTCCCGCTAGACTTGTGACGGTGTGCTTTGTGACTCCTTTTGAATTGCGTCAGAAGGTCCAGACTTCTAATCTTGTTTGCTTGGGGAACGGCGACTTGGCTCGCATCAAAGAGGAGATATCGCCTGAAAATAGGCAAGTAGGCGTGGAGAGTCCCTGTTTGGTCTTTGTGCGATGTTACTGTGGGAACCGTGTATATTCTCGAGTTAGGGACTTGGATGAGCTCTTCAAAATACTCGAGTTTGTTCGCAAAGTCAGGACAAATGACTAGTTTGAGGGACACTCTCAGAGATATCTCATCGAGGCTTGCGCAGTGCATTTGGGCTGCCTCTTTCTATGTGCGACAGGAAACCCAGTGTCCCTTTCATCCCCCAGTGATTGTCCGATTCCTATCATTTTTAAGATGATCACTTGTTTCCTTTTGGACGCATTGAACTTCAAGTTTCCTCTCGAAAATTTTCAATGGGGATGGTTTTGACCGCCGTCTAGATGAGGGGGGGAATCTAGGCTGTTCTCTAAAGTCTCCATCCGGGAGATTCACTCCATCCCTTCATCGTGGGAGAAAAGACTAGACCTGCATTCAGTCACTGGGGAGAGATATCGCCTATTCGAGTCACGGCATCTCGGTGTCCATGCCAGCCCTTGCACAAACTCCAGCGGTCCCTCTCAACATACTATAGCTAAAGAGGCCTCCTGTGAGTGTTCTTGGAAAGTTGCATTCCTCTTGATGTCAAAATAGAATCTCGCAGCTCAGCAATCTCTTGATGATTTGGAAACCTATTCATTCCTTGAGTGTGTTCTGAACTGTTCCTCTGACTATAGATTTTATTTTCTATAACACCATGATATTCCCTTAATTGTTAGCAATTTGTATAGATATGAACAATATATCAAATCATAGTTTACTAGTGTATATGCTAATCCATTTCAGTACAAATATATATTTTATTTCATTAACACTCAAATCTCTTCAGCTCTTCTGCAAGAAAATCCCCTTGTAAGAGGAAGCCAATGTTTAGCAGTTAACGCTTTGAGAAGCTCACTAAGTTATGTTTTCGAAATGACCCAGAACATTCAACAGCTTCAACGTACTTAGTTTCAGCACAACTCCATGCAACGATAAGACACACTAATCCACAACGGACCAATCCATATTATAGAGAGATATAATCCATTTTATCAAAATAAATGATTTTTAAAAGGACCATATCTAAATTATTTATCCGCATAAAGATATATATATATGATAAAATATATGATTATATATAAAAATCTGGTTACCTTTTTTTGACAACTCATATTTACCCCAAACGAAGGCGAACAAGAATTAATATGTTGATGATTAAGAATGCCTAATTAAAAATATTACATTGAATACTCCTTTTTTTTTTTTTTTTTTTTTTTTGCCTTTTTTACTCTTTTTTTTTTTTTTTTTTTATTTTTTTTTTTTTTTTTTTTTTTTTTTTTTTTTTTTTTTTTTTTTTTTTTTTTTTTTTTTTTTTTTTTTTTTTTTTTTTTTTTTTTTTTTTTTTTTTTTTTTTTTTTTTTTTTTTTTTTTTTTTTTTTTTTTTTTTTTTTTTTTTTTTTTTTTTTTTTTTTTTTTTTTTTTTTTTTTTTTTTTTTTTTTTTTTTTTTTTTTTTTTTTTTTTTTTTTTTTTTTTTTTTTTTTTTTTTTTTTTTTTTTTTTTTTTTTTTTTTTTTTTTTTTTTTTTTTTTTTTTTTTTTTTTTTTTTTTTTTTTTTTTTTTTTTTTTTTTTTTTTTTTTTTTTTTTTTTTTTTTTTTTTTTTTTTTTTTTTTTTTTTTTTTTTTTTTTTTTTTTTTTTTTTTTTTTTTTTTTTTTTTTTTTTTTTTTTTTTTTTTTTTTTTTTTTTTTTTTTTTTTTTTTTTTTTTTTTTTTTTTTTTTTTTTTTTTTTTTTTTTTTTTTTTTTTTTTTTTTTTGGGTCTTAGAAGCCCGGGCAGAAAAGTGAGCACTGACGGGTCTCCAGGCTCCAGAGAGTCAGCCAGAAAAAAGATAGAGAGAGAGAGAAAAAGAGAGAAGTGAGACAAAAAAAGACCGGGGGGACCTAAGCTCTAATGGACAAAGGTGCTTTAATGATTTTTCTATGAGTATATACAGGCTGCAGTACAAGAAACTTCTTTGGGGAATGATAGAGTTCAGCAAAACCAAAACAAACGGCAAAGGTTACCAAGGGAACAAGGAGTAATGCTAGTCCCAAGGGCAGGAGACAATCCTTATCTCAAGAAAGGCGAAGGGGACTAAGCAGTTTTGTCTTAAAGCGATGCTCTGCTGAACTTGGTCTTCCTCTGGGACTTTGGGCGGTTGTTCTCGGGGATACTCTGTTGTTTAAAGGAAGTCAAGCCATTCCCGTGTTTGATGTGGAATTCGGGTTGGCTCTGGAGTCTCATGCAGGGGATTCTGCATCATCTCGAGTCGATTAGCGGAACACAGAGCCCTTTCTTGTTGCTGCGGTGACGAATCAGGGTCCCCGGCTAGACTTGTGACAGTGTTCTTGGGTGACTCTCTGAAAGTTCCATCAGGAAGATCCAGACTCCTTTCTTGTTTAATATGGGGAACATGGGAATTGCTCTGCATGCAATGCAGGGGAATCGGGCTACTCATCTGGCAGCGAGGGGGGAAGTCGTCGTGTTTTTTGTTTTGTCGAGTTAGTCCGGTGGGAACCTGGGGTATATTCTCGAGTTAGGACTTGGATGGCTCTTCAAAACTCGAGTTTGTTCTAGCAAAGTCAGGACTCATGTCTAGTTTGCGAGGGACACCTCGATGATTCTCATCGAGGCTTGGCAGGGAAATTGGGATGCCTCTTTTAGGTGAGACTTAGACCCAGTGTCCCTTTCAGTTCCCACAGTGATTGTCGGATTTCTATCAATCATTTTTAAGAGGAGTCAGGCTTGTTGTCCTTTTGACGCATTGAACTGCAAGTTCCTCTCGAATTTTTCAAGGGGGGAATTGTGAGGCCTCCCTGTCTAGATGAGGCGGGGAACTAGGGCTTTCTCTAAAGTTCCACAGGGATTCACTCATCCCTTCATCTTGGGAGATGAAAGAACTAGCCTGCATTCAAGTCACTGGAGGGAAATCCGGCCTATATTTCGAGTGCTCAGGAGGGCATCTCGGTGTCCATTCCGGCAGCTTGGGGCAGCAAAACTCAGGGTCCCTTCACATACCTATAGCTAAGAGAGGCCTCCTGTTGAGGTGTTTTGTGTGAAAGTTGTGCATTCCTCTTGAGTCAAAAATAGAGGAATCAGCTCTCATCTCGAGATGATTTGGGGAACCTGAAACATTCCTTGAGTTGGTGTGCCTGAACGTGGTGTTCCTCTGGACTATATTTTACTTTTTTTCTATAACAACCATGATATATCTTGTATGATAGCATTTTATAGATCATTGAAACATATGTATCAAATCATATTATATTGTATATATACATCCATTCCAGTACAAATATATATTTTTATTCATTAACAGCTCAAAATCTCTTCAGCTCTTCTGCAAGAAAATCCCCTTGTAAGAGTAAAGCCAATGTTCAGCAGTTAACGCTTTGAAAATCCTAATTCATTTCCGAATGACCAGCCATTCAACAAGCTTCTACTACTTAGTTCAGCACAACTCCACAACATAAGTCACTCTAATCCCAAGGGGACCAATCCAGATTATAGAGAATAGATTCAATTTATTCATAAATACAATTTTTTTTAGGATTTCCTTCAATATCAAATTTCAATTTACTGTCTTTGGCCCAGTGCATTTCCTCTGTGGCAGCATGGGAAAACTTTTTGGAAGCATTTTATTAGCTTTCTTAGGGCAGTCCCATTTTAAACGCTTTTTATCTCCACATGTAAAGCATCCTTCACTTCTCTTTTTAAAAGTTTGTAGCATTGATTCAGCTTGTATTTGCATCTTTTAAGTTTTAGATCCTAGGTTGTGACAAGCCTTTATATAATCAAAAGTAATCTTAGTCTGAAAATTTGCAGCTATAGCGCTTTGACATTTCTGATATGCATTTTCATAAGCAAGTAAATTATCTAGCTGTTTTTTTTATTTCTTCTCCGATTACAGTATGGGAAATCGCTTCTTTACACAGAGGACCAATATTGTCCTTGACAGAGGGCGTGCATCACTCACCAAGGTACCAGGCGCCCTCTCGAGGGGGTCTTAGAAGCCCGGGCAGAAAAGTGAGCACGACGGGTCTCCAGGCTCCAGAGAGTCAGCCAGAAAAAGATAGAGAGAGAGAGAAAAAGAGAGAGTGAGACAAAAAAAGACCGGGGGACCTAAGCTCTAATGGAGCAAAGGTGCTTTAATGATTTTTCTATGAGTATATACAGGCTGCAGTACAAGAAACTTCTTTGGGGAATGATAGAGTTCAGCAAACCAAACAAACGGCAAAGGTTACCAAGGGAACAAGGAGAAATGCTAGTCCCAAGTGCAGGAGACAATCCTTATCTCTATGCTTGAAAATTGCAGGGGAATTCGGGGGATCATCTGGCCGCGAGGCGGAAGTCTCGAGTTTTTTTTGTCGAGTTACGGTGGGAACCTGGGGTTTACTTCTCGAGTTCAGGACTTGGATGGCTCTTCAAAACTCGTAGTTTGTTCAGCCAAAGTCAGGAAGGGACTCTTGTCTAGTTGCGAGGGGGGGACACGTAGAGATTCTCATCGAGGCTTGGCCAGGTGCATTTGGGAGGCCTCTGTAGGTGTGACTTTAGGAACAGTGTGTTCCTTACAGTTCCCTCAGTTGAATGTCGGATTCTATCCAATCTTTTAAGAGGAGTCAGGCTTGGTTGTCTTTTGCATGCATTGCACTGCAAGTTCCTCTCGAATTTCTCAAAGGGGTTGTGAGGACCTCACTGTCTAGATGAGGCGGGGAAAGAGGGCTTTCTCTAAAGTCTCACAAGGGGATTAACTCATCCTTCTTCTTGGGAGATGATAGACTAGCCTGCATTCAAGGTTCACGGGAGGGAAATCTGGCTTATTTAGAGTCTGGGGATCTCTGTTTTATATTCCGGTTGGTGCAGCAAACTCAGGGACCTCTCACCTACCTAATAAGCTAAGAGAGGCTCTGTGAGGTGTTTGTGGATAAGTTGCTGATTCTCCTGACGTCAATAATAATAGGGAAAATCAGCTATCATCTCGAGATTATTTGGGGAACCTGAAAACATTCTTTTTGAGTTGGATGTGCTGAAACGTGGTGTTCTCTCTGGACTATATTCTTTATTTTTCTATAACAAACATGATTAATATCTTGTATGTTAGGATATTTATTAGATCATTGATATATTTATCAAATCTTTTTCATTATTGTATATACTCATCCATTCACAGTACAAATTATATATTTGATTCATTTAACCAGCTCAAAATCTCTTTAGCTATTCTGCAAGGAACCATCCCCCTTGTAAGAGAAAGCCAATGTACAGCAGTTAGCTTTCTTTTGAAATCCTATTCATTTCGATATGATCAAGCCATTCAACAAGCCCTTTTACTACTTAGTTAGCACCAAATCCAGAAAAATAATCACTCTAATTCCCCAAAGGGACCAATCCCTTTTAGAGAAATGGGTCAATTTTTTCAAAAAAAAATTTTTTTTTGACCCTTATCTAAAATTATTCATCTCAAAAAAAAATATATATATATATTTAAAATTTTTATTATATAAAATAAAAAGGTTTCCTTTTTTTGACAAACGTATCTTACCCCAAAAAAAAGGGGATAAAAAAAGTATTTATAAAGTTGAGGACTTAAGAAATGTCCCCACTTTGATTTAAAAAATAAATTTCATTTAAACCCCATTCACAATTAAAAAAAAAATTTTTACCCAACTTTGGGAAACCCTTCAAATTTTATGAAAAGCTTAAAACCCAAAGTGCCATTAACTCCCCACTTCTAAAAAAAAAAACATACATTGAAACATAGCTTTAAATTTTAGATACATTTGACATAGGGCCCCCCCTTAAAAAATTTAAAAAAGCTTTTGAAAATTTTTTTTTTTTTTTGGGCTCCCCAATTTTTCTCAATTTTTTGGAGTCCTAGATAGAGGGGGCCCCCCCCTATTTTTTTTCCCCCTTTTTTTACCCCCCCCTGAAAAAGATTTCCCTTGGTTTTTTGGGTGGTTTGGGGGGGTTTTGGTTTTTTTTTGGGCCCCATTTTTGTTTCCCCCGGCGAAAATGGGGTTTCAAAAATTTTATATATATATATATATATATATTTTTTTTTTTTCAAGTTTTCCCTTTTTCCTTTTCTACACTTTTCCCTCAAGTGCCGGTTTTGGAAAATTTTAATTTTTAAAATTTTTAAATTTTTAAAAAAATTTTTTATTGGAGTCTAAAGAATATCATAGCCATTCAGTGTCAAAAAAAAACCTTTCTCCTTTTTTTGTAACTATGTATATTTTTTAACCCATATAGCCCCCTGAAAAAAAAAAACCCGGGGGAATTTTTTTTTTTCCCCATAGGGCTTAAAAAATTGGCTGAAAAATTTTTACAAAAACTTGGACTAAAATGGAAAAGGGCCCAAAGGAAACCCCTTTTTAGTACTCTTGGGCTGGAGAATCTCAGGGGGGGGTAGGGGAGCCGGGGGGGGTGACATCTTTTGGGGGTTGCATAAGGGGGTACACGACTGAAGTGACTTTTGCCCGCAGCAGTACAGGGCTTTTAAGCAAAAACCCTTTTGGAAATAGTCTACTGAAATCTTTTTTTGAGGCACGAATTTATTTAAAAAAAAGGGAGAGAGAAAGTTAGTCTCTCCCGGGCTAAAAGGGGGGAAAAAGGCCCTATTAAAAAAAACAATCTTTTGAAACCGTAATAAAAAATGTGCCCAAATTTTTTAAAAATAGTAAAAGGGAAACTCTGGTTACAATGCAGCCCCAGGGTTTTTAAAAAAAATATTAACTTTTTTTAAAAACTGTTAAGGGGAAAACCCTTTTTAATATTTCCTTTGTATAACAAAAAAAAGGAAGTTCCAAAAAAAGGCAAGATTCTTCAATATTGTTTCCTTCTTTAAGTGTTGTGTTTATATGTTCTTTAGTGGCTTGTAATTTTTCTTAAATACGGGGGCTTGCTTCGTCTAAATAGGCTCATCATAATTTTCTCTTTTCATTCTAATAAATGTGTAGTTTGTTTAAAATGAGCATTGGCCCTAGGAAAAATGTGGAACTGAATATATGAGTTCTGCCATTGCTTAATTAAGACACTTCATAAGAGATTATGGGGTGCATCTATTCACATAGTTATTAATGTTTTAGGGTTGTCCTTTTTGGCTCTATCCTATGTGTAGATTTGAATATTCATAAAATTTATTGTACTTTTGCTTGAGAAATTCCTGCAAGACTTAGGGCAAGAGACGTTTCAGTATTGGGTCATGATTTGGGCCAAACCAGTATCGAAATGACATATATTAGACCCATTTGCTGAGGGGTCCAGAAAATCTTTTACTCGCATTAAATTTTGATGTTTATATTTGGTTTCACGAACAGATTTAACTAACAATGATTGTTCCTTATAAAGATTGTTTTCTGATCTTGCTATTTACTCAATATCAGCCTACTCCCCATACATTCAGTAGAGATGTAGTTAATGGAAGTGCTAAAGGCAAAGAAGTAATTGTGAAATTTTGTCCCCCATTTTGAATTGCCATTAGAATCTGAGCTGACTAATCATAATTTGAATTTCTCCATTATAATTTGAAATCAATTATTCCACGCCGAACAGTAATTCCTTTAGAAGCCAAATTAGTTCAAACCTATAAAAGCCTGAAGGTTTGTGGGGGCAGGGGCCCAAAACTCCAGTAGGTACTCTAGAAGTGACTGCTTAATGGTAAAGGGAAAAAAACACTTAGGGCTGGTATATTAATTGCAGCACTGCTGGAGGTTGAGGGTTTGAGGGAAAAGATAGATTTTGCCCCTCTTTTTTGTAGTAGGGGACATGGGAGGTCCCCTCTTTGGAGATTTTTGGAATAGGTTTTCTTTCAATATCAAATTTAAGTTTTCGGTCTTTGCCCGAGTGCTTTCCTCTGTGCCAGCAAGGGCAAATTTTTGGAAGCTTTTTATTAGCCTTCTTAGGCAGTTCCTTTTTAAACGATATTTTATGTCCCCACATGTTTAAGCATCCTTCATTTCTCTTTTTAAAACGTTGTAGCATTGTTTCAGCTAGTATTTGCATCTTTTAAGTTTTTGATCCTAGATTTTGACAAGCCTTTATATAATCAAAAGTAATCTTAGTCTGAAAATTTGCAGCTATAGCTCTTTGACATTTCTGATATGCATTTTCATAAGCAAGTAAATTATCTAGCTGTTTTTTTTATTTCTTCTCCGATTACAGTATGGGAAATAGCAGCTTCTAGTCTAACTTAAAAATTAAGGTAACTTTTCATTAGGTTGCAACAAAGAGACATTTAGAGTTGCGACTGGTGGCAGAGGAGAAGCATTTGGAGCAGCCAGGGCAGGGCTAGTAAGAAAATTTTTATATATTTTGTATTGTTTTAATTGAGACTTTTCTAAAGTTGAATCATTTAATTTATATGTATATAATATGTGTTTTGTCTGTTGCTGAATATTGGAAGGGCTAGAATATACATTAAAATGGCAGAATTACAGCTTTAATAAGAGAGCATATAGGCTCGAGATCCACTGGAATAATATTTCTTGGTTTGGCTGCTCATTTTACATTTTCTTTGCCCAGAGCCAAATTTAAAAGTCAAAACTGCATTTATCAGGAAACTAAGGATGATCTTCTAATACTGTTTGAAGGCAAGCCTCTATTCAATGGCGTGAAACCAGAAGTCCCTGAAATGTAAAGAAGTGGTGGGCAAAGCAGAATATTAATGGGGCCTGGCAGCCTTTTAACCCATGCCTTAGTATTTACAGACCACAACAGGTCCATGAGTCCCTCCACCCAATATACCACGTATACCAGTGTCTCTGTTCTTTGGCCACATTTGCTGGGGTCCATTATTGGACCGGAACATTGTGGTCCGGAGTTGGCGATCAGAAAGTAAAGAGAGAAAGGAGGCTGATATCGCTTCTTTACACAGAGGACCAATATTGTCCTTGAGAGAGGGGCGTGCATCACTCCCACCCCAATGGTACCAGGCGCCCTCTCGAGGGGGTCTTAGAAGCCCGGGCAGAAAAGTGAGCATGACGGCGCGCAATCCGGGTCTCCAGGTCTCCAGGCTCCAGACAGTCAGCCAGAAAAAGTTAGAGAGAGAGAGAAAAAGAGAGAGTGAGACAAAAAAAGACCGGGGGACCTAAGCTCTAATGGAGCAAGGTGGTTTTAATGATTTTTCTATGAGTATATACAGGCTGCAGTACAAGTAACTTCTTTGGGGGAAGATAGAGTTCAGCAAACCAAACAAACTGCAAAGGTAACCAAGGGAAGAAGGAGTAATGCTAGTCCCAAGTCAGGAGACAATCCATATCTCAAGAAAGACGAAGGGGACAAAGCAGTTTTGTCTTAAAGCGATGCTCTGCTGAACTTGGTGTTCCTCTCAAATTCGGACGGTGTTCTCGGGGATACTCTGTTGTTTAAAGGAAGTCAAGCCACTTCCCGTGTTT
>JAJLRB010000473.1:0-33904 GCA_020976825.1 Odocoileus hemionus | reverse complement strand
TAAAATGGTTGGCCCGGGGAAAAAAATGTGGAAGTATTTCTGAGTTTGCTTTTGCATAAGAAAGCCCCTTTATGAGTTAAAGGGGTCCCTTTATCACAAAAAGCCTCAATGTCTTAGGTTGGCTTTTGGTCTAACCTGTGTAGATTTAAATTTTTTGATAAATTTTTGTTTTTGGCTTGAAAAATTTCCCGCAATTTTGGCAAGAGCCCTTTTGATAGTCAGATTTGGGGCCAAAAATCTTTCGAAATGAAAATTTAGACCCTTTGTTGAGGGGTTCAAAAAGATTTTCCCGTAATTTTGCATTTATATTTGGGGAGTTTTAAGTAACAAGATGTCCATAAGATTTTTTTTGATTTTTTACCAAATATCCCCCTCCCAACTTTAGTAGGGGGACTTAATAAAAGGGAAAGGGCAAAAAGAGTAATGTGAAATTTGCCCCCCCCTTTTAAATTCCCATAAAAATCTGAGCTACATCATAATTTGAATTTTCCTTTAAAATTTGAATCAATTATTCCACCCCAACAGAAATTTCCTTAGAAAAAATTTAGACACCCCTAAAAAACCCTAAAGGGTTTGTGGGGGCAGGGGTAAAAAACTCCAGAGGACTCTAGAAGGGCTGTTTAAGGGTAAAAAAAAATATTTGGGGCTGGTATAAAAAGGCAGCAGCTGGGGTTGGGGTTTGGGGGAAAAGAAAAATTTTCCCCCTTTTTTGTTTAGGGGACTGGAGGTCCCCCTTTGGAGTTCCGGAATGGTTTTTCCTTCAATATCAAATTTAAATTTACTGTCTTTGGCCCAGTGCTTTCTCATGGCGTAAGGGCAATTTTGGAAGTTTTTCATTACCCTTCATAGGGCGTTCCTTGTTTAAACGGTATTTACTCCCATGTAAACATTTTTTCTTTTTTTTTTTTAAAAAGTTTGTAGCATTGTTTCGTAATTTTGCATCTTTTAAAGTTTTTGATCCTAGATTGTGACAGCTTTATATAATCAATAATATCCTAGTCTGCCTACAAATGTTGCAGCTATAGCTCTTTGAAATTTCTGAAATGCATTCTATAAGCAAGAAATTTATCTAGTGTTTTTTGGTTTCATTCTCCTGGATTACAGTATGGGAATAGCAGCTTCTAGTTCTAGCTTGTAATATTAAGGTAATTTTTTTCTCTTTAGGTTTCAACAAGGGAATTTGGCGTTGCGAATATTGGCAGAGGTGAATCATTTGGAGTGCCAGGGCAGGTGCTAAGCAAGACCATTTTGAGATATTTTGTATTGTTTTAATGTGGTGAGTTTTTGTAAGTTTAGAATTATTTAATATTTATTAGTATATATATGTGTTTAGTTTGGTTGCTGAGATATCTGGCAAGGTGAGGAACAATATACATTGAAATGGCCCGAATTACAGCTTTAATAAGTGCGCAACTGGGTAGAGATCAACTGGAATAATTTTTCCTGCTTTGGCTGCTACATTTAAACCTGTTTTGGTCAGGCACAATAATTTATAGGTGCAAAACCGCATTTGTCAGGATTGCTCTATGGATTATATTCTACTGCCTGTTTGTGTAGGCCTAGGGTTATTCATTGCATGAAAACGAAGACTCCCTGAAATGTAAGAATGATGAGCAAAGTAGAGAAATAATGGGGCTGGCCACATTTTAACCCCATGCCTTAGTATTTACAGATACTCCATAGGTCATGAGTAACCCAACTGATATTAACCACGATTCTGGTATACACATTGTCCCGGTTTTTTTTTTGGCCAAATTTGCTGGGGTCCATTAGATGGAACAGAAGTGTGGTCCGGAGATGGCGATCGAAAGGGAAAAGGGGGAAGGAGGCTGATACCTTGTTTTACACACAGAACCAATTTTGTCCTTGACAAGGGCGTGCAGATTCAATCCCAAAGTAGCAGGCGCCCTCACGAAGGCGAGGGTTAGGGAGAACGTCAGAGGGCCAGGAAGAAGTTGAGCACGATGGCGATTGCTTCTCCAAGCTCCAGAGAGGCAGCCAGAAAAGAGTCGTAGGGATGGAGAAAGAGAGAGAAGAGACAGAGAAAAAAAAGACCCGGGACTTTGAAGCACTAATGGAGCAAAGGTTTGCCTTAATGATATTTCTATGTGTGTTATAAGGCTGCAGTGACAAGTAATATACTTGGGGAATGATAGAGATTCAGCAGCTCCAAACTGAAACATGCAACGGTTAACCAAGGGAACAAGGAGGAAGGTAGCTCACAAGGTCAGGAGACAATCGCCATATGTCTCAGAACGGGGAAGGGGTATATATGCGTTTTTCTTAAGGAGTTGCGCTCTGCTGAACTTGGTGGTGTTCTTGGAATTTGGACGGTGTTATGTGTGGGATACTTGTTGTTGTTTAATGGAAGTCAGCACACTTCTCGTGTTTTGTGGGAATTCGGGATGGCGCTGGAGCACGATGAAGGGAAGCTGGACCTCATCTGGAGTCGATTTGCGGGGACTCAAGAGACATTTTGCGCTTGCTGCGGTGACATCTCGGTCCCTCTTGGACATGTGCACAGTGTTATGGGGTCTCTTGAAGTTCATACCAGTAGTACAGACCTTTCAATGTTTGGATGGGGAACATGGTTTTTGTCGATGCAGGCTTCTCACTTAAGAGACTTTCAATGGTACTGTAGGTGAAGATTGGGTTAAAAAATTTCTTGGCGGGGGTTGGTTTCGGGTTCTGGATATGGAACAGGGGGGAACCCGACGCGTAGTGGTCACCTGGGGGGACGTTATGGGCTGTAATAAAAGGGTTTTACCTTAGCGGCGGGGCACAGGGGTTCCAACACACCTCAAAAACCGAGCGTCGAGTTCGGGATGGGGAACAATACCTATTGGGTGTGTGTGGAACACTGGGGGGTGGGGAAGCTCACAGGGTGACAACACCCAAAAGACGCTCAAAAACTGTCAAATTAGTGTTTTCACTTGGAGAAGGAACTTATTAATCCATCACTTCTTTTCCTAAAAATCAAACACTTTCCTTCTTCAAACATAGGATTTTTTTTTCTCTTTTTTAATATTGTCAAAAAAACCCTAATATGTCTTAGTGGAATTTTATCTTTTTTTTCTGTACTTACACCCCCCAAAGGGACCAATAAACAATTCGTATAATTAAGGGACACAAAGAATGGGGAAGGGACTTACTGGCTCAAACCCAAATATATAAAGAATAAAAGGTAAAACAAAGTTATCATTTTAAATCTATCATCCCCCCAACAACTATTTTACCACCAAAATATCCAAGAAAACACTCTGCACAAAAATATAGGCGTAATTCCAGGTTGCTTTTCCTTCACCCCAACAAAAAACCCACCAAACCCCCCCATTATTCCCCGGCTTCCCCTGACAATATTCTTTTGTGATCACAACAAACAATTTAGGGGGCGGTGACTTTCACCAAACAGATGCAGGGGAATGGTGGCCTCATCTGGCTAGCGATGGGGGATAAGTTCTCAGATTTCTTTTGTGGAGTAGCGGCGGACCTGGGGGATATTCTCGAGTTAGGACTTGGATGGCCCTTCAAAACTCGAGTTTGTTGTCAGTCAAATAGTCAGGGACTCATGGTATAGTTGCGAAGGGAACCTCGTGATTCTCATCGAGGCTTGGCAGACGGCAATAAAGTGCCCTCTTTAGTGTGAAGACTTTGAGACCCAGTAAGTGTCCCTTTCAGTTCACAGTGATTGTTGGATTCCTATCAATTTTTAAGCGGATTCAGAGACTTGTTATTCCTTTTGAACGCATTAGAATTCGCATGTGTTTCCTCTCGAATTTTCAAGGGGATGTTTGAGGCCTCTTGTCGAGAGGAGGCGGTGAAACTAGTGCTTTTCTCTAAAAAGTCTCCAAAGGGGATTGCACACATCCCTGATCTTGGTGAGATGAAAGATAGCCTGCTTTCAAGTCACGTGGGAGGGAAATCCTGCCCATATCATGTGGTCACGGCCAATCTCCCTTACTTTGTAACGCTGCGCGTCACATTTCCACTTGGGCAGCTCTAACTCAGGGTACCTTCTCTCATACTATAGCTAAGAAGAGGCCTCCTGTTAGGTGCTTGTGGAAATGTTGCTTTCTCTCTTGAGTCAAATAAATAGGGATCAGCTTTCATCTCGAGATTATTTGGGGTACCGATAGTTTTCTGAGTTGATGTCTGAACTTGGTGTTCTCTGGACTTATATTTCGCTTTTATATAGCAACCATGATATATCTTGTATGGTAGCATTTTTAGTGATCATTGAACATATTTATCTCAAATCATAATATATTGTATAGTACGTCGACACTGCGCGCACAGTACAAATATTATTCAGATTTATTAAACAGTTGAAGGAGTTCACTGAGTAGCTCGCTGCAGAAAATCCCCTTGTAAGATGTGAGCCAATGTCAGGCAATTATCGCTTTAAAATCCTACTTCATTCGAATGACCAGGACATTCAATGATTTCTACTTCTTAGTTGTCAGCACAATCTCCAAGCAAATAAGTCTCACTGACGCTATCCAAGAGACACTCAGATCTATAGAGTAAGTATCATCATTTTGTAGCAATAAAATATTTATAATTAATAGAAGTTTATTTAAAGTATCATATCATCTATATCTGCAATTATATCTATCTTCTATGTCTATATTATTTATATATAGATATTATACGCTCGCTCCTATATATATACATACATAAATATAAATTTGTATAAATAAAAGTTTACGTTTTGTTTTGATATATCGTATCTTACCCAGATACCCGTAGGCATAACAATAAAGTATTATATAAAGTTGATGACTCAAGAGATGTCTCAAATCTAGGTATAACAAATAATTATATTGAAAATACATTCACAATTTAAATAAATATTATAACCAAACATGCAACACCCTTTCAGTCAAGTAAGAAGCTGAATCCAATAGAGCCCATATATACTCTAACACTATCTTTAGTAAAACAAAAACCATAAATTGATACTAGTAATTTGGAGATACATAGAACATTGTTCCTCAATGAATTTAAAATATCTTTCTTTATTATTTATTTATTTTGGGCTCATAACCACAATTGTGCATTGCTAGAGTCCGAGGATAGGTGGGTGCACATGCCGCCTAAGGACATGATCCAGAGAGTTAACATTAAGGTTTTTCTTAGGCCTACTTTTTGTGGTCCTAGGCAGAATCTGGAATTTTCGAAGAAAAAAAAAAAAATCTATTTTAAGAAGTTAAGTCTAGCCTTTACTACAAGTGCATCAAGTACAGTTTTGCATTTTCAAGTAAGTAGAAATTATTATTCATTCAGTTTTCATGGAGTCTAATAGTATTCTGTTAGCCTATGTCAGTGTCAAAAAATATTTGTTCTCAGTGTGTGTTGCTAGTGTGTATTATTGTAATGATATATGCATGAGGGAATGTTTGTTCCCAATAGGACGTAAAGCCTTTGGCTGCAAAATTTGATAAATGATAGGACTCTTTATGGAGATGGCAATGGACCCCTGATTTCAGTATTCTTGTATGGAGAATCTCAGGAATAGGGGAGCCTGGTGGGCTGACATTATCGGGGTCGCATAGAGTAGGACACGACTGAATGTGAACTTAGCAGCTAGATAATTAGCAGGACTTTTAAGCAGTACGTGATAGTAACATAGTTCAAATGAAATCGTTTCTGTAGGACAGATATGAGTTAGGAAAAGGGAGGAGTAAGTTCAATTTCTCTGGTTGAGGGATGTACTAGGCATATTAAAAAAAATCAATCTTGTGAATCAGTAATAATATGTGCCATTTTGAGGATATAGTAATGGGATCTCTGGCTACAATGCAGCCCCAGATTTCAAAAAAAGGTACTTAGTACGCTGGGTGAACTCTGTTATTAAGAGACTCCATTTGTTATATTTCCTTTGTATACAAATATCAGGAGTGTTCCATAATGAGCAAATTCTTCAAATATGTTTCTCTTTTATTGTTGTTCATTAAGTTCTTTAGTAGCTTGGATTGTTTTCTTTATAAGGGGACATTTTCTTGGTTTTTAAATAGGACTCTAAATTTGCGCCATTATTTTTACTAAATGCTTTGTTTGTAAAAATGTGCTGTGGCCCCTTGGATAGAATGTGGAATGTATATATGTGATTGCCATTTGCATCGTAAGACCTCCTATGAGATTAAGGGGTGCCATCTATCACATACAGCTTAATGTTTTAGGTTGTCCTTTTGGTCTAACTACATGTAGATATGAGAAATATTTTGATAAATTTATTGTTATTGTATTTGCTTGAGAAATTCCTGTATTTTGGCAGAGACCTTTTGTTATAGTCAGGATTTGGGCTAAATACTTTCGAAATGATAATATTTGACCCATTGCTGAGGGGTCCAGAAAGATTTACCGTTAATTTTGACATTTATTATTTCGGTCGGATATATTTAAGTAACCAATGATGTCCATTAAGGGTTGTTTTTGATCTATTAACCAAATCTGCCCTCTCCCAAATTCGTAGAGGAGCTTGCTATAGAATGTAAGGCAAAAAAAGTAATTGTAAATTTTGTCCTCCCCCTTTTGATTTGCCATAGAATCTGAGCTGGGGGAACCCCCATTTTCCAAAAATTTGAATTGATCTCCTTTATAATTTGATCCATTATCCTCGCTAACAGTAAATTCCTATTAGAAAGCTCTCAAATTAGATCAGCCTTTGAAAAAGCCTGAAGATTTGTGGGGGCAGGGGTCCCAAATAAAACTCCAGTAGGTAGTCTAGACGGATCTGCTTAAGTGTAAAGGAAAACAATCTATGTTTAGTGGCTGTGTATATTAATGGCAGCACTGCTGGACGTGTGAGGGTTGAGGGAAAGATAGAAATTGCCCCATCTTTTTGTAGTAGGGGACATGGGGAGGTTCCACTTTTTGTAGTTTCCGAATAGGTTTTCCTTGTAATATCAAATTTAAATTTTTACTGTCTTGGGCCCAAGTGCTGTTCCTATGTGGCAGTAAGGGCAAATTTTTGGAAGCTTTTCCTTAGCTGTCATAGGGCAGTCCTTTTTAAATGGAATTTATTTTACATGTAAGCGTCTTATTTATCTCTTTTTAAAACGGTTGGAGCATTGTTTCATCTTATATTTGCTTCTGTTTAAATTTAGGATTTCCTATACTGTGACAAAGACCTTTTTATAATCAATAAATAATCCTAATTGTGACCAATTCGTAGCTATAGTTTCTTGACATTTATGATATGCGCTGTCTAATTTTGCATGTAATTTCTCCAGATGCAGCTTTTGGTTTCTCTCCGACCGATTACTGTATGAGAAAATAGCAGGTATAGTCTAGCTTTAACTTTAAAAATTAAGGTGTAAGTTTTCATTAGGTTCACAAAGAGAATTTTGGTGTGAGATGTTGGAGAGAGAAGTATTTGAGGCACCCAGGGCAGGGCTAAGCAGAACAGTTTGAAGATATTGATTGTATTGTTTTACAGAGCCTTGTGTAAGTTTAAGTCAATGTATGTTTATTTGTACTATAAATCATGTCGTTTTGTTTTGTTGCTGGAATATTGGAATGGCAATATATGTATTTAAAATGGTCCTTCTTTACAGCTTTAATAAGAGCGATATAGGCTAGTAGAGAATCTCTATTGGAAAAATTTTTCCTTCCTTGCGCACTGCTCAGATTTAACAATTTCTTTGACCGGCCTCCAAATTTATAGTCCGAAACTGCATGCGCTCGCACTCGACCTAGAATGATAAGATTATGTTCTACTACTGTTTGAAGGCCAGCCTCTATTTACTTGCGTGTGAAACAGATTCCATGAAATGTTAAAGAAATGCTGAGCAAAGTTTAGGAATAATGGAGAGCTGGCAGCATGTTTTTTTAACCCATGTCTTAGTGTTTACAGACCTCAAAAAAGTCGCGCAAGAGTACTCAACGCACGCTATACAAAGTATATCAGTGTCATGTTTTTTGGCGACTCATTGTTTTTTACTGGTATTGTATTTTTCCTTATTATAATTTTCAAACAATTGGTCTCTCATTAAGTGGGTGTGAACCTATGTGGTCCGGATGTTGGCGATCAGAAAGGAAAAGTGAGAAGGTGTCTGGCATCCATTTCTCTACACACAGGAACCAATATTGTCCTTTGGACACAGGGCGGTCATCACTCCCAAGGTAGCAGGCGCCCTCTGGTGGGGGTCTTATAAAAATCCCCCGGGGAGAAAATGTGAGGCTCGATGATCTCTCCACGCTCCAGAGGGGCAGAAGAAAAAAATAATAAGAGGGATGGGAGAGGGAATAGAGAGAGAGAGAGAGAGAAAAACTCAGAGACAAAGTGAAAGAGACCCAGGGAACTAAGCCTCGTAATGGAGTATCTAGCTGCTTTAATGATTTTTCTATGGAGTAAGCGTATCACGCTGCAGTACAAGAAACTACTTCGCAGGAATAGATAGAGTTCTCAGTTGCAAAGCAAACAAACAGCAAATGGTTGTACCAAGGGAACAAGGAGTTATGCTAGTCAACAAGGTCAGGAGGACAAGATCCATAACGTCAAGAAGGGAAAGGCCACGAGATCAAGCTGAGTGTTTTGCCTTAAGAGAGTCGCGGCGCTCTAGGTCTCGCTCACTTGGTGTGTCCTCTGACTTCTGTGGACGATGTTCTCGGGGATTCCCACTGTTTGTTGTTTAAGGAAGTCAAGCCACTTCTTCGTGTTTGATGGGGAATCGGGATGGCTCTGGACACACACTATGCAGGAGATCTGGACTCATTCGAGTGATTATTCCCCCCCGGGAACACGGAACACTAGAGCCCTTTCATGTTGCTGCGGTAGACAGGTCACATCAGGTCCCTCTAGAATTGTGACAGTGTTCTTGGGGACTCTCTGAAGTTCCTATCCAGGACGTCCAGACTCCTTTTTCATGTTTGATGGGGAACACGGAATTGCTCTGCATGCAAGCTCGATCAATCGGCGAAGATCGCCGGCCTCATCTGGCAGCGAGGGGGAAGTCTCGTGTTCTTTTGTCGAGTTGCGAGTCGGGGAATACTGGGGTATAATTCTCGAGTCTCTCTGGACGTGGATGGCCCTTCAAAAACTCGAGTTTGTTCAGCAAAGTCAGGGAACTCATGTCCTAGTTGCGATGGGACACCTCGAGATTCTCATCCCACGAGGCTTGGCAGGGCAATAGGGATGCCTCTTTAGGTGAGACTTGAGACCCAGTGTCCCTTTCAGTTCCCACAGTGATTGTCGGATTCCTATCAATTTACAAGCGTGGAGTTCAGGCTTGTTGCCTTTTGACGCATTGAACTCCAAGTTCCTCTCGAAATTTTCAAGGGGATTGTGCAGGCTTCTTATGTCGAGAGGAGGCGGGGGAAACTAGGTGCATTCTCTAAAGTTCTCACAGGGGATTTACACATCCCTTCATCGTTGGAGATGAAAGACTAGGCCTGCATTCAAAGGTCTCTGGAGGGAAAATCCAGCCATATTGTCGAGTCTCTGGCATCTCGGTGTTCTACAATTTTTTCTTATTGAGGCAAGCAAACTCTAGGGTCCCTCTCACTTACCTATAGCGAAGAGAGGCCTTCCTGTTCAGTTGCTTGTGTAAGTTGCATTCCTCTTGAGTCAAAAAAATAGGGAGGATATCAGCTCTCATTCTCGAGATGATTTGGAGTACCTACCAAAGCCTTTCCTTGAGTTTGTGTGCAGACTGACTTGAGTGTTCCTCTGGGACTCTATATTACCTTTTCTATAGCAACCATTGATAATATCTTCTTATGCGTTAGCATTTTATAGATCATTGAACATATTTATCAAATCATAATTATATTGTCAGGACATATTCACATGTCATTCCAGTACAAATATATACTTATATTCATTAAGAGTCTCAAACAATCATCTTCATACTCTATCTGCAAGAAAATCCTCTTGTAAGAAGTAAGGCCAATGTTCAGCAATTAGTGCTTTAAATCCTACTTCATTTCGAAATGCCCAAGCATTCAACAAAATTCCTACTACATAGTGTCCATACACAACCTCCGCAACTACGTCACACTCGAAAATCCCAAGGGACCACTCCAGATTATAGAGAATATTATCATTTAATAGCAAATACTAGGCAACTATTTATAATAGAGGATTATCTAAAAGTATTATTTTCATCTATATCTCATATTATCTACTGTCTATTATTTATCATATTATTTATTATTTACATATATATAAATATATATATGTATACATAGTAAAAGGTGTTACCTTTTGTATGACAATTGTATTTTACCCCAAATCAAGGCATAACAAAATTATTATTAATATGTTCATGGGGAACTTTTCCCCAAAGACTTGTCCCTACTAGGATAACAAATAATTTATAATGAAATCACATTCACTATATAAATAAACATTTATACCAAACGTTGAAAAAAACACCATTCGTTAATGTAAAGCTGAAGCCAAATAGAATCCCATTAACTATTCACACTATCTAAAATCAAAAATCATGTACAATTGAGACATAGATAATTTTATGAAAGATAGATATATGTTCCTCCCTTATGAAATTTAAAATATTCTGTTTGATTATTTATTGAGTTATTTGGCACTTATAACTCATAATTTGCTTCATTGCTGGAGTCCTAGATAGAAGTGGGCTGCGTATGCCAAGGACATGAATAAGAAGTTAACTTAAGGCGTTTTTTCTTAGGCCTATTTTTGTTTCCAGGCAGAATGGAGTTCAGAAAGAAAAAAAATATATTTTAACAAGTTAACCTTTCCTTTACTAATGTGCAATCAAGTACCAGGTTTGCAATTTCAATAAAGATTATTATTTTCATCAGTTTTCACTGGAGTCTAAAGTATATCATAGCCATTCAGTGTCAAAAATGATCCGTTTCTCTTTTTTGCTAAGCTATGTATATTATTAATGATTATATGCATGAGGGAATTTTGTCCATAGGACGTAAAAGCCTTGGCTGCAAAATTTTGATAAAAATGCTTGGACTGTTATGGAGACGGGCATATGGAACCTATTCAATGCAGTACGCTTGTCTGAAGTATCTCAGTGGATATGGGGAGCCTGGTGGGCTGACATCAATGGGGTCGCTCATAGATTAGGACACGATGCTGAAGTGACTTAGCAGCAGCAGTAGCAGGGACTTTTAAGATACTTGAGGAAACAGAGTATGACTGATATCTTTTATGAGGCCCGATATGATCTAGAAAAGGGAGAGAGTAAGTTATGTCTCTCCCGATCTTAAAGGACTATAAAGGCATATTAAAATCAATCAGTCTTGTGAATCAGTAAATAATAATGTGCCAGTTTTGAGGAATAGTAATGGTATCTCTGGTTACAATGCAGCCCCATGGATTTCAACAAAGAATTAATATTTAAACTCTGTTAAGAGACACCATTTGTAATATTTCCTTTGTATAACAAAAATAGGAGAGTTCCTGACAAAAGAGCAAGAATACTTCAATATGTTTCCATTTTAATAAGTGTGTTTATAAGTTGACTTTAGTCAGCTTGCTATTTTTCTTTCATAAGGGGCACATTGCTGTGGTCTTAACTTGGCTCATAAATTTTCTCCCAATTATTTTAATTAAGTGCTTTCCTTTGTTAAACGAGCTGTGGCCTATAGGAAAAACTGTTGAATGTATATCTGAGTTTGCCATTGCATAAGTAAAGTCCCTACTATGAGATTAAGGGACAGTGCAATCTATCACATATGGTCTTTAATGTTGTGGTTAGGTTGCCTATTGGATCTATAACCTATGTGTAGATTTGAATATTTTGATAAAATTTAATGTGTATTTTGGCTTTGAGAAAATTACTGTGCATTGGCAAGAGACCTTTTGTATATAGTCAGAATTTGGGCTGCAAAA
This sequence comes from Odocoileus hemionus, assembly GCA_020976825.1. NCBI lineage: Eukaryota > Metazoa > Chordata > Mammalia > Artiodactyla > Cervidae > Odocoileus > Odocoileus hemionus. The sequence goes on along the minus strand of JAJLRB010000473.1, from coordinate 22,071 downwards.
TACTTTGGAAATGATATTATTATGACCCATTATGCTGGAGGGGTCCAGAAAGTATATGTTACCATTTTATGTTGATATTTATATTTGTCTGACATATATTAAATAACAATGATGACCATAAAGATTGTTTAGAGATCTGTTTTACCAATCTGTCTGTCTCCCTACCATTAGGTAGTGGAAGGTATTAGAAGTGTTAAGGCAAAAGAAGTAATTGGTGCAATTTTGTCTCCCCTTTTGAATTGCCAAAGAATCTGAGTGGACATCATAATTTGAATTTACTCCTTTATAATTTGAATCCATTATTCCACGCCAAAACAGTAATTCCCCTATAGAAGCCAAATTAGATCAGCCTGTAAAACCTGAAGGTTTGCAACGGGGGGGGGGCAGGGGTCCAAAAACTCCTAGTTGGTAATCTAGAAGGGATCTGCTTAAGGGTAACGGAAAACATCACTTTAGGGCTTGCTGCCTATATTAATCGGGCGAGCACTGCTGGGACGTTGTATGGGTTTGAAGGAAAAAGATAAAGATAGTAATTTGCACCCTCTTTTTTGTTGTAGGGGACATCTGGGAGGTCCCCCCATTTGGAGTTTCTGGAATAGGTTTTTCTTCAATATCATCAAATTTATACTTTGCTGTGTCTTGCCCAGTGCTTACTCTGTGGGCAGCTTTTCATTTAAGGGCAACAAAATTTTTGGAAGCTTGTCATGAGCCTTCATTAATGGCAAGTCACTTCGTTTAAATGGTATTTATCTCCTCAGATGTAAAGCATGCTTCATTTCTCTTTTTAAAAGTTTTGATGTGTAGCATTGTTTCAGCTAATATTTGCTATCTTTTAAGGGGATTTTTTGATCCTAGATTGTGATGTCAAGCCTTTATATAATCAATAATAATCTAAAGTCTGACAAATTGCAGCTATAGCTCTTTGATCATTTCTTGATATGCATTCTCATAAGCATGAGTAATTCGCTCTAGCTGTTATTTATTTTTTTTTTCTTTGGTTTCTTCTCCGATATACAGTATGGGAAATAGCATCCTTTCTAGTCTAGCTTAAAAATTAAGGTAAGTTTCATTAAGTTGCCAATCACAATACGACTTAGTATGACATTTTGGTGTGCGACTGTTCGGCAGAAGAGAAGATTCAGAGAAAATAAGGGCATTTGGGAATGCACCCAGGGCAGGGCGGTTCTAGCAAGAAATTCATTTTGACATATTTCTGTATTGCTTTTAAAACTGTTAGCCTGTTTCAATGTATAAGTTGATTAATCATTTAATTTATTTGTATTATTATGTGTTTTGTCTGTTGCTGAATATTGGAATGGCTATAATATATACATTGAAAATGGTCCCCCGCCAGCCCAAATTTACAGCATTTAATAAAAGAGTAACGGAATATAGGCTAGAGATGATTAATGGAATAATTTTTCCTTCACTTGGGCTGCATCTCATTTAACATTTTCTTTGACCGGGCGCAAAATTATAAGTCAAAACTGCATTTATCAGGAATCTAAGGATTATGTTCTACTACTGTTTGAATGGCCCAAGCCTCTATATTCACTTGCTGATGTGAAAACAGAAAGTCCCCTGAAATGTAAAGAAATGTTGAGCAAAGTATAAGTAGCAGGAAATAATGGGGTGTGGCCAGCATTTTACCATGCCATTATGTATTATACTTGCCTTTAGCTATTTACAAGACCTCATTCCTTCAATAAGTCCATGAGTTACGGTCCAAACAACCGATAGATACCACGTATACTCAGTGTCCATGTTTCTTTTTGGCCACATTTGCTCGGGGGGTCCATTAATGGACTGGAACTTGTGGTCCGGAGTTGGCGATCAGAATATAAGGAAAAGAGAGAAGGAGGCTGATATCCCTTGGTTATTACAAAGAGGACCAATATTTGTCCTTGACACAGGGGCGTGCATCACTCACCAAGGTACCAGGCGCCCTCTCGAGGAGGTCTTAGAACGCAGGGCAGAAAAGTGAGCACGATGGGCTCTTCCACGCTCCAGAGAGGCAGCCAGGAAAGTAGAAAAAATAGAGGGAGGAGAGAGAAAAGAGGAGAGAGAGACAAAAAAAAAAAAGACCGGGGACTAAGCTCTAATGGAGCAAAGGTGCTTATTAATGATTTTCGCCTATGAGTATATACAGGCTGCAGTACAAGAAACTACTTGAGGGAATGATAGACGTTCAGCAAACCAAACAAAAACTGCAACGGTTTACCAAGGGAACAGGAGGAGTAATGCTAGTGGATAAGGTCAGGAGACAATCCATATCTCAAGAACGGGGAAGGGGACTAAGCAGTTTTTTATTAAGGAGTTTGCTCTGCTGAAACTTGGTGTTCCTCTGGACTTTTTTTGCGAACGGTGTTAAGCCGCGTGCTCGGGGATACTCTGTTGTTGTTTAAAGGAAGTCAAGCCACTTCTCGTGTTTGATGGGGAACTTCGGGATGGGCTCTGGAGCAACATGCAGGGGAATCTGGAACTCATCTGTCGAGTCGATTTGCGGAACACAGAGCCTCTTTCTTGTTGCTGCGGTGACATCAGGGTCCCTCTAGACTTGTGACAGTGTTCTTGGGGACTCTCTGAAGTTCCATCCAGGAAGTCCAGACTCCTTTCATGTTTGATGGCGAACATGGAATTGCTCTGCATGCAATGCAGGGGAATCAGGGCCTCATCTGGCAGCGAGGGGGGGAAGTCTCGTGTTCTTTTGTCGAGTTGCGAAAGTGGGAACCTGGGGGGATATTTCTCGAGTTAGGACTTGGATGGCCCCTTCAAAACTCGAGTTTGTTCAGCAAAGTCAGGGACTCATGTCTAGTTGCGAGGGACACCTCGAGGATTCTCATCGAGGCTTGGCAGGGCAATAGGGATGCTCTTTAGGTGAGACTTGAGACCCAGTGTCCCTTTCAGTTCCCACAGTGATTGTCGGATTCCTATCAATTTTTAAGAGGAGTCAGGCTTGTTGTCCTTTTGACGCATTGAAACTCCAAGTTTCCTCTCGAATTTTCAAGGGGATGTGAGGCCTCTTGTCGAGAGGAGGCGGCGGGAACTAGTGCTTTCTCTAAAGTCTCCACAGGGGATTCACACATCCCTTCATCTTGGGGAGATGAAAGACTAGCCTGCATTCAAGTCACTGGAGGGAAATCCGGCCATATATTTGAGATCACGGCATCTCGGTGTTCCAGCTCTTTCCACTTGAGGCAGTAAAATCTCAGGGTCCCTCTCACATACCTATAGCTAAGAGAGGGCCTCCTGTTGAGGTGCTTGTGGAAAGTTGCATTCCTCTTGAGTCAAAAATAGGGAATCAGCTTTCATCTCGAGATGAATTTGGCCCAGGAACCCGAAACTTTATCCTTGAGTTGGTGTGCTGAACTTGGTGTTCCTCTGGACTATATTTTTCTTTTCTATAGCAACCATGATATATCTTATGTATGTAGCATTTTGTAGATCATTGAACATATTTATCAAATCATATTATATTGTTATATATTCCATTTCAGTACAAATATATATTTATATTCATTAAAACAGCTGAAAATCACTTCAGCTCTTCTGCAAGAAAATCCCCTTGTAAGAGTAAGCCAACAATGTTCAGCAATTAACGCTTAAAATCCTAACTTCATTTCGAAATGACCCAGCCATTCAACAAATTTCATTACTACTTTCTTAGTTCAGCACAACTCCAGCAACCTAAGTCCACTCTAATCCCAAGAGACCATCCAGATTATAGTAGATGAATATATCATTCTTAGCAAAAAATAAAATATTTTATATAGAGCTTATCTAAAGTATTCATCTAATCTATATCTAGCATCTATTCAATCTTGATCTATCTATCTATCTATCTATATATATATATATATATATTATAGCATATAATATATATTATATATGTATACATAAAATGTTTACTTTTGTTTGACAATCGTATCTTACCCAAACCAAGGCATAAACAAACTAGTATTATATAATAGTTGATGACTCAAGACATGTCCCAACTAGGTTAACAAATAATTATATTGAAATTACATTCACAATTAAATAAATATTATACCCAACATTCAACACCCTTCAGTTCATGTAAAGCTGAATCCAAATAGAGCCATTTACTCCACACTATCTAAAAACAAAAGGCATACATTGAATACATAGATAATTTTAGTTACATAGACATTGTTCCCCTAATGAATTTAAAATACATTTTTGTTTATTTATTTATTTTGGGCTCACCAATTTGCTCATTGCTAGAGTCCAAGATAGAGTGGGCTGCATATGCCAAGGACATGATAAGAGTTAACTTAAGGTTTTTTCTTATGCCTACTTTTGTTTCCCAGGCAGATACTGAATAATTCCTGAAAAAAAAAAAAAAATCTATTTTAACAAGTTAATCCTATCCTTTACTACACTTCCATCAAGTACCGGTTTTGCAATTTCAATAAGATATTTATTTTCACCAGTTTTCACTGGAGTCTAAAGTATTATCATAGCCATTCAGTGTCAAAAATATTTTCTCAGTTTTGTTGCTATTGTGTATATTATTAATGAATATATGCATGACGGGAATTTTGTCACATAGGACGTAAACCTTGGCTGCAAAATTTTTGATAAATGCTAGGACTGTTTATGGAGATGGCAATGGAACACCTATTTCAGTACTCTTGTCTGGAGAATCTCAGGGATAGGGGGAGCCTGGTGGGCTGACATCTATGGGGTCGCATAGAGTAGGACACGACTGAAGTGACTTAGCAGCATCAGTAGCAGGACTTTTAAGCATACCGTGAAGTAAACATAGTCAAACTGAAATCTTGTTATGAGGCCCGATATGATTAGGAAAAGGGAGAGAGAAAGTTATTCTTCCTGGTCTTGAAGGATGTAAAGGCATATTAAAAAATCAATCTTGTGAATCAGTAATAATAATGTGCCAATTTTGAGGAATAGTAATGGGATCTCTGGTTACAATGCAGCCCCAGATTTCAAAAAAGTATTAATATATTTAAACTCTGTTAAGAGACACCATTTGTAATATTTCCTTTGTATAACAAAAATAGAGTGTTCCAAAAAGAGCAAAATTCTTCAATATGTTTCTCTTTTAATTGTGTGTTCATAAGTTCTTTAGTAGCTTGTAATTTTTCTTTATAAGGGGCCATTTCTTGGTTTAAATAGGCTCATAAATTTTCTCCATTATTTTAATAACTGCTTTGTTTGTAAAATGAGCTGTGGACCCTAGGAAAAATGTGGAATGTATATCTGAGTTTGCCATTGCATAAGTAAGACCCTTCCTATGAGATTAAGGGGTGCATCTATCACATACAGCCTTAATGTTTTAGGTTGTCCTTTTGGTCTAACCTACATGTAGATTTGAATATTTTGATAAATTTATTGTATTTTGGCTTGAGAAATTCCTGCAATTTGGCAAGAGACCTTTTGTATAGTCAGGATTTGGGCCAAAATACTTTCGAAATGATAATATTAGACCCATTGCTGAGGGGTCCAGAAAGTATTTTACCGTTAATTTTGACATTTATATTTGGTCGGATATATTTAAGTAACAATGATGTCCATAAGGATGTTTTTTGATCTATATTAACCAAATCTGCCTCTCCCAACATTTAGTAGAGGAGTTAATAGAAGTGTAAGGCAAAAAAAGTAATTGTGAAATTTTGTCCCCCCTTTTGAATTGCCATAGAATCTGAGCTGACATCATAATTTGAATTTCTCCTTTATAATTTGAATCCATTATTCCACGCCAAACAGTAATTCCTATAGAAGTCAAATTAGATCAGCCGTGAAAAAGCCTGAAGATTTGTGGGGGCAGGGGTCCAAAAACTCCAGTAGGTAGTCTAGAATGGACTGCTTAAGTGTAAAGGAAAAAATCATTTAGGGCTTGTATATTAATGGCAGCACTGCTGGACGTTGAGGGTTTGAGGGAAAAGATAGAATTTGCCCCTCTTTTTGTTGTAGGGGACCTGGGAGGTCCACTTTTTGTAGTTTCCTGGAATAGGTTTTCCTTCAATATCAAATTTAAATTTACTGTCTTTGGCCCAGTGCTTTCCTCTGTGGCAGTAAGGGCAAATTTTTGGAAGCTTTTCCTTAGCCTTCATAGGGCAGTCCCTTTTTAAATGGAATTTATCTCCACATGTAAAGCATCCTTCATTTCTCTTTTTAAAAGGTTGTAGCATTGTTTCAGCTAATATTTGCATCTTTTAAGTTTTTGATCCTATATTGTGACAAGCCTTTATATAATCAATAATAATCCTAATCTGACAAATTGCAGCTATAGTTCTTTGACATTTCTGATATGCATTCTCATAAGCAAGTAATTTCTCTAGCTGCTCTTTTGTTTTCTTCTCCGATTACAGTATGGGAAATAGCAGTTTCTAGTCTAGCTTAAAAATTAAGGTAAGTTTTCATTAGGTTTCAACAACAAAGAGACATTTGGAGTTGCGACTGTTGGCAGAGGAGAAGCATTTGGAGCAGCCAGGGCAGGGCTAGCAAGAACATTTTGAGATATTTTGTATTGTTTTAATTGAGCCTTTTGTAAAGTTTAATCATTTATTTTATTTGTATATAATATGTGTTTTGTTTGTTGCTGAATATTGGAATGGCAATATATACATTGAAATGGCCGAATTACAGCTTTAATAAGAGCGCATATAGGCTAGAGATCAATTGGAAAAATTTTTCCTTCTTTGGCTGCTCATTTAACATTTTCTTTGACCGACAAAAAATTTATAAGTCAAAACTGCATTTATCAGGAATCTAAGGATTATGTTCTACTACTGTTTGAAGGCCAGCCTCTATTTACTTGCGTGAAAACAGAAGTCCCTGAAATGTAAAGAAATGGTGAGCAAAGTAGAAAAATAATGGGGCTGGCCAGCCTTTTAACCCATGCCTTAGTATTTACAGACCTCAATAAGTCCATGAGTCACTCCAACCGATATACAACGTATACCAGTGTCCTGTTCTTTGGCCACATTTGCTGGGGTCCATTAATGGACCGGAACCTTGTGGTCCGGAGTTGGCGATCAGAAAGGAAAAGAGAGAAGGAGGCTGATATCCCTTCTTTACACAGGACCAATATTGTCCTTGACACAGGGCGTGCATCACTCACCAAGGTACCAGGCGCCCTCTCGAGGGGGTCTTTAGAAGCCCGGGCAGAAAAGTGAGCACGATGGCTCTCCACGCTCCAGAGAGTCAGCCAGAAAAAGAGAGAGAGAGAGAGAAAAGAGAGAGAGAGACAAAAAAAAAGACCCGGGGACCTAAGCTCTAATGGAGCAAAGGTGCTTTAATGATTTTTTCTATGAGTATATACAGGCTGCAGTACAAGAAACTTCTTTCGGGAATGATAGAGTTCAGCAAACCAAACAAACTGCAACGGTTACCAAGGGAACAAGGAGTAATGCTAGTCACAAGGTCAGGAGACAATCCATATCTCAAGAAAAGGGAAGGGGACTAAGCAGTTTTTTGTCTTAAGGAGTTGCTCTGCTGAACTTGGTGTTCCTCTGGATTTTGGACGGTGTTCTCGGGGATACTCTGTTGTTGTTTAAAGGAAGTCAAGCCACTTCTCGTGTTTGATGGGGAATTCGGGATGGCTCTGGAGCACATGCAGGAGAATCTGGACTCATCTCGAGTCGATTTGGAACACAGAGCCTTTCTTGTTGCTGCGGTGACATCAGGGGGTCCCTCTAACTTTGTGACAGTGTTCTTGGGGACTCTCTGAAGTTCCATCCAGGAAGTCCAGACTCCTTTCATGTTTGATGGGGAACACGGAATTGCTCTGCATGCAAATGCAGGGGAATCGGGCCTCATCTGGCAGCGAGGGGGAAGTCTCGTGTTCTTTTGTCGAGTTGCGGTGGGAACCTGGGGTATATTCTCGAGTTAGGACTTGGATGGCCCTTCAAAACTCGAGTTTGTTCAGCAAAGTCAGGACTCATGTCTAGTTGCGAGGGACACCTCGAGATTCTCATCGAGGCTTGGCAGGGCAATAGGGATGCCTCTTTAGGTGAGACTTGAGACCCAGTGTCCCTTTCAGTTCCCACAGTGATTGTCGGATTCCTATCAATTTTTAAGAGGAGTCAGGCTTGTTGTCCTTTTGACGCATTGAACTCCAAGTTCCTCTCGAATTTTCAAGGGGATGTGAGGCCTCCTGTCGAGATGAGGCGGGGAACTAGGGCTTTCTCTAAAGTCTCCACAGGGGATTCACACATCCCTTCATCTTGGGAGATGAAAGACTAGCCTGCATTCAAGTCACTGGAGGGAAATCCGGCCTTATTTCGAGTCACGGCATCTCGGTGTTCATTCCACTTGAGGCAGCAAACTCAGGGTCCCTCTCACATACCTATAGCTAAGAGAGGCCTCCTGTTGAGGTGCTTGTGGAAAGTTGCATTCCTCTTGAGTCAAAAATAGGGAATCAGCTCTCATCTCGAGATGATTTGGGGTACCCTGAAAGTTTTCCTTGAGTTGGTGTGCTGAACTTGGTGTTCCTCTGGACTATATTTTACTTTTCTATAGCAACCATGATATATCTTGTATGTTAGCATTTTATAGATCATTGAACATATTTATCAAATCATATTATATTGTATATACATCCATTCCAGTACAAAATATATATTTATATTCATTAACAGCTCAAAATCTTCAGCTCTTCTGCAAGAAAATCCCCTTGTAAGAGTAAGCCAATGTTCAGCAATTAACGCTTTAAAATCCTAATTCATTTCGAAATGACCCAGCCATTCAACAACTTCTACTACTTAGTTCAGCACAACTCCAGCAACCATAAGTCACTCTAATCCCAAGAGACCAATCCAGATTATAGAGAATAGATCATTTTATCAAAAATACAATTTTTTTAATAGAGCTTATCTAAAAGTATTTTTCATCTATATCTATATATATATATATATATATATATATATATATATACATATATATATATATATATATATGGTTACCTTTTTTTTGACAATCGTATCTTACCCCAAACCAAGGCATAACAAAAGTATTATATAATGTTGATGACTCAAGACATGTCCCTACTAGATTAACAAATAATTATATTGAAATCACATTCACAATTAAATAAACATTATACCCAACATTGAACACCCTTCAGTTCATGTAGAGCTGAAACCAAATAGAGCCCATTAACTCCACACTATCTAAAAAAAAAAAACAAAAACATACATTGAGACATAGCTAATTTTAGATACATAGACATAGTTCCCCTTATGAAATTTAAAATATTTTTTGTTTATTATTTTTTATTTTGGGCTCCACCAATTTGCTCATTGCTGGAGTCCTAGATAGAGTGGGCTGCGTATGCCAAGGACATGATAAGAGTTAACTTAAGGTTTTTTCTTAGGCCTATTTTTGTTTCCCAGGCAGAACTGGAGTTCCAAAATAAAAAAAATATATATATATTTTTAAAATTCTGTTAAGAGACACCATTTGTAATATTTCCTTTGTATAACAAAAATAGGAGAGTTCCAAAAAGTGCAAGATTCTTCAATATGTTTCCTTTTTAATTGTGTGTTTATAAGTTCTTTAGTAGCTTATAATTTTTCTTTCATAAGGGGCCATTGCTTTGTCTAAATAGGAGCATAAATTTTCTCCGTTACTTTAATAACTGTTTTGTTTGTAAAATGAGCAGTGGCCCCTAGGAAAAATTTGGAATGTATATCTGAGTTTGCCATTGCATAAGTAAGACCCTTCCTATGAGATTAAGGGGTGCATCTATCACATAAAGTCTTTATGTTGTAGGTTGGCCTTTTGGTCTAACATATGTGTAGATTTGAATATTTTGATAAATTTATTGTACTTTGGCTTGAAAAATTCCTGCAATTTGGCAAGAGACCTTTTGTATAGGTCAGGATTTGGGCCAAAATACTTTCGAAATGATAATATTAGACCCTTTGCTGGGGGGTCCAGAAAATATTTTACCGTTAATTTTGAAATTTATATTTGGTAGACATATTTAAATAACAATGATGTCCATAAGGATTGTTTTTTTTGATCTGTATTTCCAAATTGCCTCTCCCTACATTAGTAGAGGAGTTAATAGAAGTGTAAGGCAAAGGAAGTAATTGTGAAATTTTGTCCCCCCTTTTGAATTGCCATAGAATCTGAGCTGACATCATAATTTGAATTTCTCCTTTATAATTTGAATCAATTATTCCACGCCGAACAGTAATTCCTTTAGAAGCCAAATTAGTTCAAACCTATAAAAGCCTGAAGGTTTGTGGGGGCAGGGGCCCAAAACTCCAGTAGGTACTCTAGAAGGGACTGCTTAAGGGTAAAGGAAAAAAAAAAAACATTTAGGGCTGGTATATTAATTGCAGCACTGCTGGAGGTTGAGGGTTTGAGGGAAAAGATAGATTTTGCCCCTCTTTTTTGTAGTAGGGGACATGGGAGGTCCCCTCTTTGGAGTTTCTTGGAATAGGTTTTCCTTCAATATCAAATTTAAATTTACGGTCTTTGGCCGAGTGCTTTCCTCTGTGCCAGCAAGGGCAAATTTTTGGAAGCTTTTTATTAGCCTTCTTAGGCAGTCCCTTTTTAAACGATATTTATGTCCACATGTAAAGCATCCTTCATTTCTCTTTTTAAAGTTTGTAGCATTGTTTCAGCTAGTATTTGCATCTTTTAAGTTTTTGATCCTAGATTGTGACAAGCCTTTATATAATCAATAATAATCCTAGTCTGACAAATTGCAGCTATAGCTCTTTGACATTTCTGATATGCATTCTCATAAGCAAGTAATTTCTCTAGCTTTTTTTTTTTTTAAGTTTCTTCTCCAATTCCAGTATGGGAAATAGAAGCTTCTAGTCTAGTTTAAAAATTAAGGTAACTTTTCATTAGGTTCCAACAAAGAGACATTTGGAGTTGCGACTGTTGGCAGAGGAGAAGCATTTGGAGCAGCCAGGGCAGGGCTAGCAAGAAAATTTTGAGATATTTTGTATTGTTTTTTAATTGAGCCTTTTGTAAAGTTTAATCATTTAATTATATATATATATATATATATGTGTTTTGTCTGTTGCTGAATATTGGAAGGGCTAGAATATACATTGAAATGGCAGAAATACAGCTTTAATAAGAGTGCATATAGGCTAGAGATGAACTGGAATAATTTTTCCTTCTTTGGCTGCTCATTCAACATTTTCTTTGACCAGAGCCAAATTTAAAGTCAAAATTGCATTTATCAAGAAACTAAGGATAATGTTCTACTACTGTTTGAAGGCAAGCCTCTATTCACTGGCGTGAAACCAGAAGTCCCTGAAATGTAAAGAAGTGGTGAGCAAAGTAGAAAAATAATGGGGCTGGCCAGCCTTTTAACCCATGCCTTAGTATTTACAGACCTCAATAGGTACATGAATCACTCCACCCGATATACCACGTATACCAGTGTCTCTGTTCTTTGGCCACATTTGCTGGGGTCCATTAATGGACCGGAACCTTGTGGTCCGGAGTTGGCGATCAGAAAGTAAAAGAGAGAAGGAGGCTGATATCCCTTGGTTTACACAGAGGGCCAATATTGTCCTTGACAGAGGGCGTGCATCACTCACCAAGGTACCAGGCGCCCTCTCGAGGGGTCTTAGAAGCCCGGGCAGAAAAGTGAGCACGACGGGTCTCCACGCTCCAGAGAGTCAGCCAAAAAAAAAGAGAGAGAGAGAGAAAAAAGAGAGAGAGAGACAAAAAAAAGACCGGGGGACCTAAGCTCTAATGGAGCAAAGGTGCTTTAATGATTTTTCTATGAGTATATACAGGCTGCAGTACAAGAAACTTCTTTGGGGAATGATAGAGTTCAGCAAACCAAACAAACTGCAAAGGTTACCAAGGGAACAAGGAGTAATGCTAGTCACAAGGTCAGGAGACAATCCATATCTCAAGAAAGGGAAGGGGACTAAGCAGTTTTGTCTTAAAGAGATGCTCTGCTGAACTTGGTGTTCCTCTGGACTTTGGACGGTGTTCTCGGGGATACTCTGTTGTTGTTTAAAGGAAGTCAAGCCACTTCTCGTGTTTGATGTGGAATTCGGGATGGCTCTGGAGCACATGCAGGGGAATCTGGACTCATCTCGAGTCGATTTGCGGAACACAGAGCCCTTTCTTGTTGCTGCGGTGACATCAGGGTCCCGCTAGACTTTGTGAGTGTTCTTGGGGACTCTCTGAAGTTTTCATCCAGGAAGTCCAGACTTCTTTCTTGTTTGATGGGGAACACGGAATTGCTCTGCATGCAATGCAGGGGAATCGGGCATCATCTGGCAGCGAGGGGGAAGTCTCGTGTTTTTTTGTCGAGTTGCGGTGGGAACCTGGGGTATATTCTCGAGTTAGGACTTGGATGGCTCTTCAAAACTCGAGTTTGTTCAGCAAAGTCAGGACTCATGTCTAGTTGCGAGGGACACCTCGAGATTCTCATCGAGGCTTGGCAGGGAAATTGGGATGCCTCTTTAGGTGAGACTTGAGACCCAGTGTCCCTTTCAGTTCCCACAGTGATTGTCGGATTCCTATCAATTTTTAAGAGGAGTCAGGCTTGTTGTCCTTTTGACGCATTGAACTGCAAGTTCCTCTCGAATTTTCAAGGGGATGTGAGGCCTCCTGTCTAGATGAGGCGGGGAACTAGGGCTTTCTCTAAAGTCTCCACAGGGGATTCACTCATCCCTTCATCTTGGGAGATGAAAGACTAGCCTGCATTCAAGTCACTGGAGGGAAATCCGGCCTTATTTCGAGTCAGGGCATCTCGGTGTCCATTCCGCTTGGGGCAGCAAACTCAGGGTCCCTCTCACATACCTATAGCTAAGAGAGGCCTCCTGTTGAGGTGTTTGTGGAAAGTTGCATTCCTCTTGAGTCAAAAATAGGGAATCAGCTCTCATCTCGAGATGATTTGGGGAACCTGAAACATTCCTTGAGTTGGTGTGCTGAACGTGGTGTTCCTCTGGACTATATTTTATTTTTCTATAACAACCATGATATATCTTGTATGTTAGCATTTTATAGATCATTGAACATATGTATCAAATCATATTATATTGTATATGCATCCATTCCAGTACAAATATATATTTTTATTCATTAACAGCTCAAAATCTCTTCAGCTCTTCTGCAAGAAAATCCCCTTGTAAGAGTAAGCCAATGTTCAGCAGTTAACGCTTTGAAATCCTAATTCATTTCGAAATGACCCAGCCATTCAACAAGCTTCTACTACTTAGTTCAGCACAACTCCAGCAACATAAGTCACTCTAATCCCAAGGGACCAATCCAGATTATAGAGAATAGATCATTTTATCAAAAATACATTTTTTTTAATAGACCTTATCTAAAATTATTCATATATATATATATATATATATATATATATATATATATATATATATATATATATATATATGGTTACCTTTTTTTTTGACAATCGTATCTTACCCCAAACAAAGGCATAACAAATGTATTATATAATGTTGATGACTTAAGACATGTCCCTACTAGATTAAGAAATAATTACATTGAAATCACATTCACAATTAAAAAAACATTATACCCAACTTTGAACACCCTTCAGTTCATGTAGAGCTTAAACCAAATAGTGCCCATTAACTCCACACTATCTAAAAACAAAAACACATTACATTGAGACATAGCTAATTTTAGATACATAGACATAGTTCCCCTTATGAAATTTAAAATAGCTTTTTGTTTATTTTTTTATTTTGGGCTCCACCAATTTGCTCATTTCTGGAGTCCTAGATAGAGTGGGCTGCGTATGCCAAGGACATGATAAGAGTTAACTTAAGGTTTTTTCTTAGGCCTATTTTTGTTTCCCAGGCAGAACTGGAGTTCCAAATATATATATATATATATATATATATATATATATATATATATATATATATTTTATCAAGTTCACCTTTCCTTTACTACACTTCCATCAAGTGCCGGTTTTGCAATTTCAATTAAAATTTTATTTTCACCAGTTTTCATTGGAGTCTAAAGAATATCATAGCCATTCAGTGTCAAAAATATCCTTTCTCCTTCTTGTAGCTATAGTATATTATTAACGATATATGCATGAACGAATTTTTGTCACATAGGACTTAAACCTTGGCTGAAAATTTTTGACAAATGCTTGGACTAATAATATGGAGAGGGCAATGGAACCTATTTCAGTACTCTTGTCTGGAGAATCTCAGGGATAGGGGAGCCTGGTGGGCTGACATCTATGGGGTCGCATAGAGTAGGACACGACTGAAGTGACTTAGCAGCAGCAGTAGCAGGACTTTTAAGCATACCTTGAGGTAACATAGTCTACTGAAATCTTTTTATGAGGCACGATATGATTAAGAAAAGGGAGAGAGAAAGTTAGTCTCTCCCGGTCTAAAGGGTGTAAAGGCATATTAAAAAATCAATCTTGTGAATCCGTAATAATAATGTGCCAATTTTGAGGAATAGTAATGGGATCTCTGGTTACAATGCAGCCCCAGGTTTCAAAAAAAGTATTAACTTTTTAAAATTCTGTTAAGAGACACCATTTGTAATATTTCCTTTGTATAACAAAAATAGGAGAGTTCCAAAAAGAGCAAGATTCTTCAATATGTTTCCTTTTTAATTGTGTGTTTATAAGTTCTTTAGTAGCTTGTAATTTTTCTTTCATAAGGGGGCATTGCTTTGTCTAAATAGGCTCATAAATTTTCTCTGTTATTTTAATAACTGTTTTGTTTGTAAAATGAGCATTGGCCCCTAGGAAAAATGTGGAATGTATATCTGAGTTTGCCATTGCATAAATAAGTCCCTTCCTATGAGATTAAGGGGTGCATCTATCACATAAGGTTTTAATGTTTTAGGTTGGCCTTTTGGTCTATCATATGTGTAGATTTGAATATTTTCATAAATTTATTGTACTTTTGCTTGAGAAATTCCTGCAATTTGGCAAGAGACCTTTTGTATGGGTCAGGATTTGGGCCAAAACAGTATCGAAATGATAATATTAGACCCATTGCTGAGGGGTCCAGAAAATATTTTACCATTAATTTTGATGTTTATATTTGGTCGGACATATTTAAATAACAATGATGTCTATAAGGATTGTTTTTGATCTGTATTACCAAATCTGCCTCTCCCTACATTAGTAGAGGAGTAATGGAAGTGTAAGGCAAAAGAAGTAATTGAGAAATTTTGTCCCCCCTTTTGAAATGCCATAGAATCTGAGTTGACATCATAATTTGAATTTCTCCTTTATAATTTGAATCAATTATTCCACGCCGAACAGTAATTCCTTTAGAAGCCAAATTAGATCAGCCCTGTAAAAGCCTGAAGGTTTGAGGGGGTAGGGGTCCAAAAACTCCAGTATGTACTCTAGAAGGGACTGCTTAATGGTAAAGGAAAAAATCATTTAGGGCTGGTATATTAATGACAGCACTGCTGGACGTTGAGGGTTTGAGGGAAAAAAATAGAATTTTGCCCTCCTTTTTTGTTGTAGGGGACCTGGGAGGTCCCCTCTTTGGAGTTTCTTGGAATAGGTTTTCCTTCAATATCAAATTTAAATTTACTGTCTTTGGCCCAGTGCTTTCCTCTGTGGCAGCATGGGAAAACTTTTGGAAGCATTTTATTAGCTTTCTTAGGGCAGTCCCTTTTTAAACGCTTTTTATCTCCACATGTAAAGCATCCTTCACTTCTCTTTTTAAAAAAGTTTGTAGCATTGATTCAGCTTGTATTTGCATCTTTTAAGTTTTTGATCCTAGGTTGTGACAAGCCTTTATATAATCAAAAGTAATCTTAGTCTGAAAATTTGCAGCTATAGCTCTTTGACATTTCTGATATGCATTTTCATAAGCAAGTAAATTATCTAGCTTTTTTTTTTATTTCTTCTCCGATTACAGTATGGGAAATAGCAGCTTCTAGTCTAGCTTAAAAATTAAGGTAACTTTTCATTAGGTTGCAACAAAGAGACATTTGGAGTTGCGACTGGTGGCAGAGGAGAAGCATTTGGAGCAGCCAGGGCAGGGCTAGCAAGAAAATTTTATATATTTTGTATTGTTTTAATTGAGCCTTTTGTAAAGTTGAATCATTTAATTTATATGTATATAATATGTGTTTTGTCTGTTGCTGAATATTGGAAGGGCTAGAATATACATTAAAATGGCAGAATTACAGCTTTAATAAGAGCGCATATAGGCTCGAGATCCACTGGAATAATATTTCTTTGTTTGGCTGCTCATTTAACATTTTCTTTGCCCGGAGCCAAATTTAAAAGTCAAAACTGCATTTGTCAGGAAACTAAGGATGATCTTCTACTACTGTTTGAAGGCAAGCCTCTATTCACTGGCGTGAAACCAGAAGTCCCTGAAATGTAAAGAAGTGGTGGGCAAAGCAGAAAATTAATGGGGCTGGCCAGCCTTTTAACCCATGCCTTAGTATTTACAGTCCACAACAGGTCCATGAGTCCCTCCACCCGATATACCACGTATACCAGTGTCTCTGTTCTTTGGCCACATTTGCTGGGGTCCATTATTGGACCGGAACCTTGTGGTCCGGTGTTGGCGATCAGAAAGTAAAAGAGAGAAGGAGGCTGATATCGCTTCTTTACACAGAGGACCAATATTGTCCTTGACAGAGGGCGTGCATCACTCACCAAGGTACCAGGCGCCCTCTCGAGGGGGTCTTAGAAGCCCGGGCAGAAAAGTGAGCACGACGGGTCTCCAGGCTCCAGAGAGTCAGCCAGAAAAAGATAGAGAGAGAGAAAAAAAGAGAGAGTGAGACAAAAAAAGACCGGGGGACCTAAGCTCTAATGGAGCAAAGGTGCTTTAATGATTTTTCTATGAGTATATACAGGCTGCAGTACAAGAAACTTCTTTGGGGAATGATAGAGTTCAGCAAACCAAACAAACTGCAAAGGTTACCAAGGGAACAAGGAGTAATGCTAGTCCCAAGGTCAGGAGACAATCCATATCTCAAGAAAGGCGAAGGGGACTAAGCAGTTTTGTCTTAAAGCGATGCTCTGCTGAACTTGGTGTTCCTCTGGACTTCGGACGGTGTTCTCGGGGATACTCTGTTGTTTAAAGGAAGTCAAGCCACTTCCCGTGTTTGATGTGGAATTCGGATTGGCTCTGGAGCTCATGCAGGGGATTCTGGACTCATCTCGAGTCGATTTGCGGAACACAGAGCCCTTTCTTGTTGCTGCGGTGACATCAGGGTCCCGCTAGACTTGTGACAGTGTTCTTGGTGACTCTCTGAAGTTCCGTCCAGGAAGTCCAGACTTCTATCTTGTTTGATGGGGAACACGGAATTGCTCTGCATGCAATGCAGGGGAATCGGGCATCATCTGGCAGCGAGGCGGAAGTCTCGTTTTTTTTTTGTCGAGTTACGGTGGGAACCTGGGGTATATTCTCGAGTTAGGACTTGGATGGCTCTTCAAAACTCGAGTTTGTTCAGCAAAGTCAGGACTCATGTCTAGTTGCGAGGGACACCTCGAGATTCTCATCGAGGCTTGGCAGGGAAATTGGGATGCCTCTTTAGGTGAGACTTGAGACCCAGTGTCCCTTTCAGTTCCCACAGTGATTGTCGGATTCCTATCAATTTTTAAGAGGAGTCAGGCTTGTTGTCCTTTTGACGCATTGAACTGCAAGTTCCTCTCGAATTTTTCAAGGGGATGTGAGGCCTCCTGTCTAGATGAGGCGGGGAACTAGGGCTTTCTCTAAAGTCTCCACAGGGGATTCACTCATCCCTTCATCTTGGGAGATGAAAGACTAGCCTGCATTCAAGTCACTGGAGGGAAATCCGGCCTTATTTCGAGTCAGGGCATCTCGGTGTCCATTCCGCTTGGGGCAGCAAACTCAGGGTCCCTCTCACATACCTATAGCTAAGAGAGGCCTCCTGTTGAGGTGTTTGTGGAAAGTTGCATTCCTCTTGAGTCAAAAATAGGGAATCAGCTCTCATCTCGAGATGATTTGGGGAACCTGAAACATTCCTTGAGTTGGTGTGCTGAACGTGGTGTTCCTCTGGACTATATTTTATTTTTCTATAACAACCATGATATATCTTGTATGTTAGCATTTTATAGATCATTGAACATATGTATCAAATCATATTATATTGTATATGCATCCATTCCAGTACAAATATATATTTTTATTCATTAACAGCTCAAAATCTCTTCAGCTCTTCTGCAAGAAAATCCCCTTGTAAGAGTAAGCCAATGTTCAGCAGTTAACGCTTTGAAATCCTAATTCATTTCGAAATGACCCAGCCATTCAACAAGCTTCTACTACTTAGTTCAGCACAACTCCAGCAACATAAGTCACTCTAATCCCAAGGGACCAATCCAGATTATAGAGAATAGATCATTTTATCAAAAATACATTTTTTTTTAATAGACCTTATCTAAAATTATTCATTATATATATATATATATATATATATATATATATATATATATATATATATATATATATGGTTACCTTTTTTTTGACAATCGTATCTTACCCCAAACAAAGGCATAACAAATGTATTATATAATGTTGATGACTTAAGACATGTCCCTACTAGATTAAGAAATAATTACATTGAAATCACATTCACAATTAAATAAACATTATACCCAACTTTGAACACCCTTCAGTTCATGTAGAGCTTAAACCAAATAGTTGCCCATTAACTCCACACTATCTAAAAAAAAAACATACATTGAGACATAGCTAATTTTAGATACATAGACATAGTTCCCCTTATGAAATTTAAAATAGCTTTTTGTTTTTTTTTTTATTTTGGGCTCCACCAATTTGCTCATTTCTGGAGTCCTAGATAGAGTGGGCTGCGTATGCCAAGGACATGATAAGAGTTAACTTAAGGTTTTTTCTTAGGCCTATTTTTGTTTCCCAGGCAGAACTGGAGTTCCAAATATATATATATATATATATATATATATATATATATATATATATATATATATTTTATCAAGTTCACCTTTCCTTTACTACACTTCCATCAAGTGCCGGTTTTGCAATTTCAATTAAAATTTTATTTTCACCAGTTTTCATTGGAGTCTAAAGAATATCATAGCCATTCAGTGTCAAAAATATCCTTTCTCCTTCTTGTAGCTATAGTATATTATTAACGATATATGCATGAACGAATTTTTGTCACATAGGACTTAAACCCTGGGCTGAAAATTTTTGACAAATGCTTGGACTAATATGGAGAGGGCAATGGAACCTATTTCAGTACTCTTGTCTGGAGAATCTCAGGGATAGGGGAGCCTGGTGGGCTGACATCTATGGGGTCGCATAGAGTAGGACACGACTGAAGTGACTTAGCAGCAGCAGTAGCAGGACTTTTAAGCATACCTTGTGGTAACATAGTCTACTGAAATCTTTTATGAGGCACGATATGATTAAGAAAAGGGAGAGAGAAAGTTAGTCTCTCCCGGTCTAAAGGGTGTAAAGGCATATTAAAAAAATCAATCTTGTGAATCCGTAATAATAATGTGCCAATTTTGAGGAATAGTAATGGGATCTCTGGTTACAATGCAGCCCCAGGTTTCAAAAAAGTATTAACTTTTTAAAATTCTGTTAAGAGACACCATTTGTAATATTTCCTTTGTATAACAAAAATAGGAGAGTTCCAAAAAGAGCAAGATTCTTCAATATGTTTCCTTTTTAATGTGTGTGTTTATAAGTTCTTTAGTAGCTTGTAATTTTTCTTTCATAAGGGGGCATTGCTTTGTCTAAATAGGCTCATAAATTTTCTCTGTTATTTTAATAACTGTTTTGTTTGTAAAATGAGCATTGGCCCCTAGGAAAAATGTGGAATGTATATCTGAGTTTGCCATTGCATAAATAAGTCCCTTCCTATGAGATTAAGGGGTGCATCTATCACATAAGGTTTTAATGTTTTAGGTTGGCCTTTTGGTCTATCATATGTGTAGATTTGAATATTTTCATAAATTTATTGTACTTTTGCTTGAGAAATTCCTGCAATTTGGCAAGAGACCTTTTGTATGGGTCAGGATTTGGGCCAAAACAGTATCGAAATGATAATATTAGACCCATTGCTGAGGGGTCCAGAAAATATTTTACCATTAATTTTGATGTTTATATTTGGTCGGACATATTTAAATAACAATGATGTCTATAAGGATTGTTTTTGATCTGTATTACAAAATCTGCCTCTCCCTACATTAGTAGAGGAGTTAATGGAAGTGTAAGGCAAAAGAAGTAATTGAGAAATTTTGTCCCCCCTTTTGAAATGCCATAGAATCTGAGTTGACATCATAATTTGAATTTCTCCTTTATAATTTGAATCAATTATTCCACGCCGAACAGTAATTCCTTTAGAAGCCAAATTAGATCAGCCCTGTAAAAGCCTGAAGGTTTGAGGGGGTAGGGGTCCAAAAACTCCAGTATGTACTCTAGAAGGGACTGCTTAATGGTAAAGGAAAAAATCATTTAGGGCTGGTATATTAATGACAGCACTGCTGGACGTTGAGGGTTTGAGGGAAAAAATAGAATTTTGCCCTCCTTTTTTGTTGTAGGGGACCTGGGAGGTCCCCTCTTTGGAGTTTCTTGGAATAGGTTTTCCTTCAATATCAAATTTAAATTTACTGTCTTTGGCCCAGTGCTTTCCTCTGTGGCAGCATGGGAAAACTTTTGGAAGCATTTTATTAGCTTTCTTAGGGCAGTCCCTTTTTAAACGCTTTTTATCTCCACATGTAAAGCATCCTTCACTTCTCTTTTTAAAAGTTTTGTAGCATTGATTCAGCTTGTATTTGCATCTTTTAAGTTTTTGATCCTAGGTTGTGACAAGCCTTTATATAATCAAAAGTAATCTTAGTCTGAAAATTTGCAGCTATAGCTCTTTGACATTTCTGATATGCATTTTCATAAGCAAGTAAATTATCTAGCTGTTTTTTTTTTGATTTCTTCTCCGATTACAGTATGGGAAATAGCAGCTTCTAGTCTAGCTTAAAAATTAAGGTAACTTTTCATTAGGTTGCAACAAAGAGACATTTGGAGTTGCGACTGGTGGCAGAGGAGAAGCATTTGGAGCAGCCAGGGCAGGGCTAGCAAGAAAATTTTTATATATTTTGTATTGTTTTAATTGAGCCTTTTGTAAAGTTGAATCATTTAATTTATATATATATAATATGTGTTTTGTCTGTTGCTGAATATTGGAAGGGCTAGAATATACATTAAAATGGCAGAATTACAGCTTTAATAAGAGCGCATATAGGCTCGAGATCCACTGGAATAATATTTCTTTGTTTGGCTGCTCATTTAACATTTTCTTTGCCCGGAGCCAAATTTAAAAGTCAAAACTGCATTTATCAGGAAACTAAGGATGATCTTCTACTACTGTTTGAAGGCAAGCCTCTATTCACTGGCGTGAAACCAGAAGTCCCTGAAATGTAAAGAAGTGGTGGGCAAAGCAGAAAATTAATGGGGCTGGCCAGCCTTTTAACCCATGCCTTAGTATTTACAGACCACAACAGGTCCATGAGTCCCTCCACCCGATATACCACGTATACCAGTGTCTCTGTTCTTTGGCCACATTTGCTGGGGTCCATTATTGGACCGGAACCTTGTGGTCCGGAGTTGGCGATCAGAAAGTAAAAGAGAGAAGGAGGCTGATATCGCTTCTTTACACAGAGGACCAATATTGTCCTTGAGAGAGGGCGTGCATCACTCACCAAGGTACCAGGCGCCCTCTCGAGGGGGTCTTAGAAGCCCGGGCAGAAAAGTGAGCACGACGGGTCTCCAGGCTCCAGAGAGTCAGCCAGAAAAAGATAGAGAGAGAGAGAAAAAGAGAGAGTGAGACAAAAAAAGACCGGGGGACCTAAGCTCTAATGGAGCAAAGGTGCTTTAATGATTTTTCTATGAGTATATACAGGCTGCAGTACAAGAAACTTCTTTGGGGAATGATAGAGTTCAGCAAACCAAACAAACTGCAAAGGTTACCAAGGGAACAAGGAGTAATGCTAGTCCCAAGGTCAGGAGACAATCCATATCTCAAGAAAGGCGAAGGGGACTAAGCAGTTTTGTCTTAAAGCGATGCTCTGCTGAACTTGGTGTTCCTCTGGACTTCGGACGGTGTTCT
>JAJLRB010000472.1:0-22257 GCA_020976825.1 Odocoileus hemionus | reverse complement strand
TTGCCCACCACTTCTTTACATTTCAGGGACTTCTGGTTTCACGCCAGTGAATAGAGGCTTGCCTTCAAACAGTAGTAGAAGATCATCCTTAGCTTCCTGATAAATGCAGTTTTGACTTTTAAATTTGGCTCCTGGCAAAGAAAATGTTAAATGAGCAGCCAAACAAAGAAATATTATTCCAGTGGATCTCGAGCCTATATGCGCTCTTATTAAAGCTGTAATTCTGCCATTTTAATGTATATTCTAGCCCTTCCAATATTCAGCAACAGACAAAACACATATCATATACATATAAATTAAATGATTCAACTTTACAAAAGGCTCAATTAAAACAATACAAAATATATAAAAATTTTCTTGCTAGCCCAGCCCTGGCTGCTCCTAATGCTTCTCCTCTGCCACCAGTCGCAACTCCAAATACCTCTTTGTTGCAACCTAATGAAAAGTTACCTTAATTTTTAAGCTAGACTAGAAGCTGCTATTTCCCATACTGTAATCGGAGAAGAAATAAAAAAAAAAAAGCTAGAGAATTTACTTGCTTATGAGAATGCATATCAGAAATTTCAAAGAGCTATAGCTGCAAATTTTCAGACTAGAATTATTATTGATTATATAAAGGCTTGTCACAATCTAACATCAACAATTTAAAAGATGCTCATACAAGCTGAATCAATGCTACAAACTTTAAAAAGAGAAGTGAAGGATGCTTTACATGTGGAGATAATACCCGTTTAAAAAGGGACTGCCCTAAGAAGACTAATAAAATGCTTCCGAATATTTGCCCTTGCTGCCACAGAGGAAAGCACTGGGCCAAAGGCAGTTAATTTAGATTTGATATTGAAGGAAATCCTATTCCAAGAAACTCCAAAGAGGGGACCTCCCAGGTCCACTTCAACAAAAAAGGAGGGCCAAATTCTATTTTTTCCCTCAAACCCTCAACGTCCAGCAGTGCTGCCATTAATATACCAGCCCTAAATGATTTTTCCTTTACCCTTAAGCAGTCCCTTCTAGAGTACATACTGGAGTTTTTGGACCCCAACCCCCTCAAACCTTCAGGCTTTTACAGGGCTGATCCTAATTGGCTTCTAAAGGAATTACTGTTTGGCGTGGAATAATTGATTCAAATTCTAAAGGAGAAATTCAAATTATGATGTCAGCTCAGATTCTATGGCAATTCAAAAGGGGGGACAAAATTTCTCAATTACTTCTTTTGCCTTACACTTCTATTAACTCCTCTACTAATGTAGGGAGAGGCAGATTTGGTAATACAGATCAAAAACAATCCTTGTATACATCATTGTTATTTAAATATGTCCGAACATATATAAATATCAAAATTAATGGTAAAATATTTTCTGGACCCCTCTGCAATGGGTCTAATATTATCATTTCGATACTATTTCGGCCCAAATCCTGGTCTATACAAAAGGTCTCTTGCCAAATTGCAGGAATTTTCAAGCCAAAGTACAATAAATTTATCAAAATATTCAAATCTACACATATGATAGACCAAAAGGCCAACCTACTGTAGGAAGAACAAACGGAATGTAGGAAGAGCAAACATAACGCCATGATAGGAGACAGAGGCGGGAAGGGAAAGACCCTCCTCTGGCAACTAGGACGATTATCAGGCCACCCAGATACAGCCAATCAGAACTTGTTTTCAGAAAAGTCCCGCGCGCGCGAACATGTAACCAATCCGCTTCGCTAATTGACCCCTGCTTATGTTTGAAATTGGATGTCCTATAAATATGGGTAGAAAAACCGGGCTCGGGGCTCTCAGCCTGTGCGCCACTGTGTTGCACACAGCGGGGGCCCTAGCTCGAGCTAGCAATAAACTTCCTTCTTGCGTTTTGCATTGTCTCTTGGGACTTCTCTCTTCCCGCTCGGGGATTCGGACATCGGGCATAACATTTGGGGGCTCATCTGGGATCCCTTGGCGAGGAGAGAAACCTCCCGAGACAGAAGGAAGAATCCAAACGGTACCGGTACCCAGTCAGGTCAGGGAAATCCAGTGTGAAACCGGGGCCTGCTAGGAGAGCAGGGAGGTAACTGGTGCAGGACTAAGGGAACGTTCCTGCCGGTGTGAGACCAAGGCCAGCGAAAACGCTGGAGGGCGACCGGCTCTGCGGAGAAAGGGGTCTTTCGTCCCCTGATCCCGCGGCAGTTGACCAGTGGACACTGTTTGGTAAGTTGAGTCTGTTACGGGGGAGTGCACCCCCCCAGAGACCTAGCACTTGGTTGTCGGCCGACAATTGTCTGTCCGTGTGTTTTTCTACGCCGCTCTGTGTTTGTGTGAGTGCCGGCATTGTCTCGCTTCTTGTCTTCTTTTGGTGTATCATTCGCTATTTCGTTTTGTCTGATCTGGTCTCAATTTCCTAATCTCTTTGGGAGCTTCAGTGAACGGGCGAACAATTGTGAGGGCAATTGATGGGTCCTGGCCAGGGCTACACTCTGGTGGACTCTGAAGGCCCAACAAAAGTGAGCCTAAGTAACTAGAGCCCGACCGGGTGAAGCTCCCCCTTAATATCTCAAACTGAGAATGTGGCCTAAAATTCTTGGTGTGGGCACGGGTCAGGCACTTAAGAGCCGTTAGAGCGCCTGCCACTTGAAGACTCCCGTGAAAGGATAAGGGGGTCACGGAACGGGCCAGAAACCCCTAGGGTGCCCGCCCCCAGCAAGAAAACTTCCGTGCAACGACGCAGGCACATAAACAGTTCCAAAAGCATACCATAAGCCCAACCTCCTCTTGGCCGCCACCACTCCTGATAGGATTTTTGGTGGTTGTTCTCAGTGACTACTCTCTCTTTTTGGTGGTTGTTCTCAGTGACTACTCTCTCTCTCTTTTCTTCCCTACCATCTATTCCTTGACCATGGGTCAGGGAGAATCTACCCCACTCTCTCTCATGACCAACCATTTTTCAGATGTGAGAGCCAGGGCCCATAACCTGTCTTTGTCAGTCAAGAAAAGTAAATTGATGACTTTCTGTTCTGCAGAATGGCCAGCCTTCCAGGTTGGATGGCCCCCGGAGGGTACGTTCCAACCCTCCATAATACAGGCAGTTAAAGAGAAGATAATGACACCAGATCCCTGGGGCCATCCAGCCCAGGTCCCCTATATCGTGGTCTGGCAAGATCTAGTAGAAAACCCGCCTAACTGGTTAAAACCTTTCGTCCACAGAACTTCTAATCCACAGGCCCTGGTGATGGAACTCACTTCGGAAGAAACTAAGAAGAAAGAGAGCTCAAAACCGGTCTTTCAGGATTCCTCTTGCCCAAACCTAATAGACTTAGAAACAGAAGCAAGACCCCCCCTTACGTACCCCCCTTAGAACCCCCGGGTGGATGGAAAGGATCAGGAAGGGCAACAAGGGGCGACCACGAGGGAGGACCAGCACTGGGGACCCGGGGAAGGACTAGGGGAGATAGGAGTATGCAAGACCCTGGGGACCCGGAGTTACCGTCATCCACCGTTCAGGCACTCCCCGTCCGGGTGGGACCAGCGAACCCGAACGGAGAACGGACCTATCAGTACTGGCCCTTCTCCACGAGTGACCTATACAATTGGAAAACACAAACCCCCCCCTTCTCGGAGAAGCCCCAAGGCCTCATTGACCTCTTAGACTCTATTCTGTTTACTCATAACCCCACCTGGGATGATTGCCAACAGTTGTTACAGGTACTCTTCACCACGGAGGAACGGGAGCGAATCCTGGCAGAGGCACGAAAACGAGTCCCCGGGGTCGACGGGAGACCTACTGCTCAGCCTCATCTCGTGGACGAGGGGTTTCCCTTGCTGCGACCTAACTGGGATTTCGAGCGAGTGGAAGGTAGGGAGCGTCTCCGAGGGTACCGCCAGACTCTGATGGCTGGCCTGAGGGCTGCAGCAAGGAAGCCAACCAATTTGGCAAAGGTAAATCTGGTGAGGCAAGAGCCCATTGAAAGTCCGGCAGCCTTCTTAGAGAGGCTAATGGAAGCTTTTAGACAATACACACCCATGGACCCCCAGGCTGACGAATCGCGCGCCGCCGTGATACTAGCATTTGTAAACCAGGCAGCTCCAGACATCAGAAAGAAATTGCAGAAAATAGAGGGGCTAGGAGAGCAGACAATACAGGACTTATTGAAAGCAGCTGAGAAAGTGTTCAATAACAGAGAGACTGCAGAGGAAAGGGAAGAACGGATTAGACGGGAGGAGAGAGGACTAGCAGAAAAGATCAGGAAAGAAGATAGGGAGTATAGGACGAGGGAGAACCAGAAGAACCAGAAGGAGCTAGCCAAGATTCTTTTTGCGGGGATAAGAACCGGACCAGGAGCGAGGGAGCTTCGGGGCCGACAAGCGGGAAAGAAAGAGAAGCTAGAAAGACAGACCTTAAAGAAAGATCAATGTGCTTACTGCAAGGAACTGGGGCACTGGAAACACGAGTGCCCTAAGAGAGACGCAAGGAAAGGAATGGCCCAGAGGGAGAAAGTCTCCCCCGAAAATCGGGCCTTATACATGGGAGAAGACAGTGACTAGGGGAGTCAAGGCTCGGCACCCCTCCCCGAGTCCTGGGTAACCATAAATGTGGAGGGGAAACCCGTTGGCTTCATGGTAGATACTGGCGCCCAACACTCTGTTTTAAATAAAAAGCTGGGACCAATGTCTAAGAAAACCAACATAGTGCAAGGAGCCACGGGGACAAAAAGATATTGTTGGACCACAGAACGAAAAGTAAATCTGGGGACCCACCAGGTGTCCCATTCGTTTCTGGTGATACCAGAATGCCCAGCCCCTCTACTTGGAAGAGACTTGTTGACTAAAGTTAATGCTCAGATCCATTTTGACCCTGGGGGAATCTCAGTCACAGATGGACTTGGACAGCCGATACATGTCTTATCCCTAGCCTTAAGGGATGAATACAGACTTTTTGCGCCTAAGCCCTCAGAGGTCATAGCACCAGAAGTACAACCGTGGGTCCATAAATACCCATTGGCCTGGGCAGAAACAGCAGGAATGGGACTGGCCAAACAGAGACATCCGATCGTCATCGAGCTAAAGTCCGAGGCAGTTCCTGTGAGGGTGAAACAGTACCCTATGAGCCAGGAGGCTCGGCGGGGGATCACTCCCCACATTCGACGGCTCATGGATGCCGGAATTCTCAGGCGGTGCCAATCCCCTTGGAACACCCCCTTACTGCCGGTGAAGAAGCCAGGGGGGACAGATTACAGACCTGTCCAGGACCTGCGAGAAGTCAACAAGCGGGTGAGTGACATCCACCCCACTGTCCCTAACCCATATACCCTCCTGAGCAGTCTGCTGCCTGAGTACACTTGGTACACTGTGCTGGACTTGAAAGATGCCTTTTTCAGCCTACCCCTGGCGGCCCAGAGCCAGGAGATATTTGCCTTTGAGTGGACCGAGGGGGAGGGCCAACCGGTAGTACAATTAACTTGGACCCGCCTCCCACAGGGGTTCAAGAACTCCCCTACCTTGTTTAATGAGGCTCTGAGTGAGGACCTCTATGAATATCGGACTCGCCACCCAGAGGTCATTCTGCTACAATATGTAGATGACCTTATGTTGGCTGGAACCACGGAGGAGGCATGCAGCCGTGCCACCGGGGACCTCTTACAAACCCTAGGCACCTTGGGGTATCGCGCTAGCGCAAAGAAGGCACAAATAGCCCGGCAAGAGGTCACCTATTTGGGGTATAAGATCAGGCAGGGGCAACGGTGGCTAACCCAGGCCATGAAGGAAACAATATTACAGATACCAGAGCCCAAGACCCCCCGCCAGGTGAGGGAGTTTCTGGGGACTGTTGGATATTGCAGACTGTGGATCATGGGGTTTGCAGAGAAGGCTCGGCCTTTATATGAAGGAAGCAAAGAGACTCCAAACTGGACCTGGACTGAGCCCATGAAACAGGCTTTCCAAACACTCAGACGGGCCCTACTAGAAGCCCCAGCTCTTGCCCTGCCTAACCCAGACAAGCCATTCCAACTGTTTATAGATGAGAAGCAAGGAATAGGAAAGGGGGTCTTGACGCAGCAATGGGGACCATGGAAACGGCCAGTAGCATACCTGTCGAAGCGATTGGACCCAGTGGCCGCTGGGTGGCCCCCTTGCCTTCGCATCATTGCAGCCACTGCCCTCCTCGTCCGCGACGCCGACAAGTTGACGTATGGGCAGCAACTCTCGGTTTTCACCCCCCACGCCATCGAAGGGGTTTTGAAGCAGCCGCCGGGTAAGTGGATCTCCAACGCCCGCTTGACACATTACCAGGCCCTGCTGCTCGATGCCCCACGGGTGCGTTTTCAGACCCCTTGCTTCCTGAATCCAGCCACGCTCCTACCTAACCCAGAACCCAGAGAAAGACCGCCCTCTCCATGATTGCAGTGAGATACTGGCTGAGGCCCTGGCGGCACGAAAAGACTTAACTGATGTGCCACTAAGCAGCAGTGAGCTAGTATGGTTCACCGATGGGAGCAGCTATGTCAAGGACGGGCAAAGAAAATCGGGGGCCGCCATAGTTGATGAGTCTGGGCAGACGATATGGGCTGAAACACTCCCCCCAAATACTTCTGCACAGAAGGCCGAATTGCTTGCCCTAATACAAGCTCTAGAGCGAGCAAAAGGGAAAAGAGTCACCATTTTCACGGACAGTCGGTACGCTTTCAGCACTGTCCACATCCAGGGCCCCATATACCAAGAAAGGGGATTTCGGACAGCTGAGGGAAAGGAAGTCAAGAATTTGCCTGAGATTCGCAGGCTCCTAGAAGCTGTCCAATTGCCCCGAGCAGTAGCTATAGTGCATGTTCCCGGGCACCAAAAAGGGGAAGACCCAAAGGCAAGAGGTAATCGGGCGGCTGATGCGGCCGCTCGGAGGGCAGCCAGCCAAGACTACGTCGCCCCCATATTAACCGTGGAACTTCCCCCTCCCGGTATGGGGGCCTTGCCACCAATTCCCGAATACTCCCACCCTGATCTCGACTGGATCAATAAGGACACCACCCTCCAGAAGGATGAGAAAGATGGATGGTACCGGGACCAAGACAGCAACCTGATATTGCCTGCCACCCTGGGTCGTCATTTGTGTGAACACCTACACGCAACCACACATTTGGGAGAGAAAAAGACTTTGACACTTCTCCAGACGGCCTGCCTGAGGTTCCCCCGACAAAAGGCAACTGTACGAGAGATAATTCAAGCCTGTAAAGCGTGCCAGTTAATGAGAACAGAGAGGAAGCAACACTTAGGAGCGAGGTACCGGGGGGAAGGGCCAGGGCAACACTGGGAGATAGACTTTACTGAGGTAAGGCCAGGGAAGTATGGGTATCGCTATCTGTTGGTTCTGGTAGATACCTTCTCGGGGTGGGTGGAAGCTTTCCCCACTAAGGGAGAGACAGCCATAGTGGTTGCTAAAAAGATCTTAGAGGAAATAGTGCCTAGGTACGGGCTGCCAGTGACTATGGGCTCTGATAATGGACCTGCCTTTGTGAGCCAAGTTGTGCAGGGACTAGCCCGAACTCTGGGGACAAAATGGAAGTTGCATTGTGCATATAATCCCCAGAGTTCGGGACAAGTTGAGAGAATGAATTGGACCCTAAAAGAAACACTGACAAAGTTGGCAATAGAGACTGGCGGGGACTGGGTGACCCTCCTTCCCTTCGCACTCTTCCGGGCGCGTAACACCCCTTATAAGCTGAATCTTACCCCCTTTGAGATTTTGTATGGAAGACCCCCTCCTGTGTATCCTATTTTTGGAGGAAAGTGCCTGCCACCCCCTGCTCTGGGACAATTCCGGCAAACAATAATGGCATTAAGCAAGGTGCATAACCATGTTTGGAAGTTGATCCGGGAGGTATACGAGGACCAAAGTGAGAGGGCCCTCCCCACACATAATATTAGCTCGGGTGATTGGGTTTGGGTAAAACGACACCAATCTAGAGTATTAGAACCTAGATGGAAAGGCCCTTATGTTGTTCTCCTAACCACCCCTACCGCTGTCAAGGTTGACGGGATTGGACCCTGGGTTCACTGCAACCACGTGCGGCAGGCCACGCCAGAGGAACGAGATAAGGCACAAACAGAATGGAAGGCGAATACTCATCCGTCAAATCCTTTAAAATTGAAGCTCACCCGCCGAGAAGCCTCCTAGTTCTCTTGCTGATGGCAGCCCTCATCAATCCAGGGACGACTTCTCACGGCCTCCAGACCAACCCCCACCAGCCGGTCAAGGTTACCTGGAAACTCAGCGACGGACAGACTCACGAAGTGCTCAACCAGACCTCGGAGATCCATCCCATTAACACTTGGTGGCCAGACCTGTACTTTGATCTCAGGCAACTTTTTCATACTGGGCCAGGGTGGGTCAGAATGGATGGGTTCTGGTGGCCAGATGGGTTTTACGCCTGTCCTGGTGGCATCAAGGGAAATTGGAGGACATGTGGGGGGGTAGAAAGCTCTTACTGTGCTAGTTGGAGTTGTGTAACCTCATGCGATGGGCCCAGAAAGTGGGATGTGGGAAATCGAGACTTGGTGAACTTTACCTTCCGAGACCCTGACCGCAGGGCACCTCAAATACGGGTACAGTTTAACCAAGAAAGGGCAAAAGGAGAAAACAAGTGGACCTCCGGACTGACTTGGGGATTTCAACTCCACGTGAGTTGGCCCGGTCCCTATCCGAGTGGGTTATTGACCATAAGACAGGTTATTGAGCCAGTGCAAACACATAGTGTGGGTCCCAATACAGTCATAACAGAAACGGGAGCCAAAGGGGCCTCAGGGCCTAGCCCCTCTAGATCAAGCTCGCAGGAAACATTTAACCCCTCCTCCATTCCAAGCCCTGGAAATAACCTAACAGAAGCCCCTAGCCCTCTGGCTGTAACCATTAGTCCAGCCTCCCAAGATCCTCTATGGGCTTTGGTGAATGCAGCCTTTGCGACTTTAAACCGTACCAACCCTAATGCAACCCAATCCTGCTGGCTGTGCTATAATCTTCGCCCCCCTTTTTATGAGGCTGTAGGCCTCAACGTCTCCTACAACTTGTCTTCAGGCCAGAATCCACCCCAATGTCGATGGGAAGAACGTAAGGTTGGCCTCACGATGAAGGAGGTATGGGGACAAGGGCTTTGCCTAGGCACAGTACCACATGACAAGGCTTCCCTTTGTGCTCAGACCAAGGGTAATCTAAGCCTTCAAGGAAAGGACTGGATTGTACCAGGGGTTGGAGGATGGTGGATCTGTTCACATACTGGGTTGACCCCATGTTTGAATGTGGAGGTTTTTAACCAGAGTCAAGAATTCTGTGTCCTGGTTGCTGTAATGCCAAAAATTTTATACCACTCTGAAGAGGTTATTTACTCACATTGGGACCGGGAAACACTGAGAGAAAAAAGAGAGCCAGTCAGTGCGATCACCGTGGCAGCCTTGTTCAGTCTTGGGCTGGCAGGGACAGGGACAGGAATAGCTTCACTGTCTCTGCAAGGCCAAGGGTTTTCCTCCCTCCGAGCTGCTATAGATGAGGATCTAACTCGCATAGAAGAATCAATCAGCCACCTAGAAAAGTCTTTGACTTCCTTGTCTGAGGTGGTGCTGCAGAATAGGAGGGGATTAGACTAAGTTTTTCTCCAGCAAGGTGGGGTCTGCGCAGCTCTGGGAGAAGAATGTTGTTTCTATGCAGACCATACAGGTGTGGTAAGGATTCAATGGCAAAAGTGAGAGAGGGACTGGCGCAACGCAAGAGGGAACGGGAAGCCCAACGGGGATGGTGGGAATGGTTTCGATCCTGGTCACCCTGGCTGACCACTCTAGTCTCAACCCTCCTGGGCCCACTTTTACTGTTAATACTAATACTTACAATTGGGCCTTGCATTTTAAATAGACTAATCACCTTTATTAGGACACAGCTAAATACTATCCAGATTATGATGCTGAGGTAACAGTACCGGCCGGTAGGCCGAAATGAAAAAGAGGAAGATTCCTCTTTATGAACAAAAGACAGGGGGGAATGTAGGAAGAACAAACGGAATGTAGGAAGAGCAAACATAACGCCATGATAGGAGACAGAGGCGGGAAGGGAAAGACCCTCCTCTGGCAACTAGGACGATTATCAGGCCACCCAGATACAGCCAATCAGAACTTGTTTTCAGAAAAGTCCCGCGCGCGCGAACATGTAACAAATCCGCTTCGCTAATTGACCCCTGCTTATGTTTGAAATTGGATGTCCTATAAATATGGGTAGAAAAACCGGGCTCGGGGCTCTCAGCCTGTGCGCCACTGTGTTGGACACAGCGGGGGCCCTAGCTCGAGCTAGCAATAAACTTCCTTCTTGCGTTTTGCATTGTCTCTTGGGACTTCTTTCTTCCCGCTCGGGGATTCGAACATCGGGCATAACACCTAAAACATTAAGATCTTATGTGATAGATGCACCCCTAATCTCATAGGAAGAGACTTATTTATGCAATGACAAACTCGGATATACATTCCACATTTTTCCTAGGGGCCACTGCTCATTTTACAAACAAAAGAGTTTTTAAAATAACACAGAAAATTTATGAGCCTATTTAGAAAAAGCAATGGCCCCCTATGAAAGAAAAATTACAAGCTACTAAAGAACTTATAAACACACAGTTAAAAAGGAAACATATTGAAGAATCTTGCCCTTTTTGGAACTCTCCTATTTTTGTTATACAAAGGAAATATTACAAATGGTGTCTCTTAACAGAATTTTAAAAAGTTAATACTTTTTTGAAACCTGGGGCTGCATTGTAACCAGAGATCCCATTACTATTCCTCAAAATTGGCACATTATTATTACGGATTCACAAGATTGATTTTTTAATATGCCTTTACACCCTTTAGACCGGGACAGACTAACTTTCTCTCTCCCTTTTCTTAATCATATCGTGCCTCATAAAAGATTTCAGTAGACTATGTTGCCTCAAGGTATGCTTAAAAGTCCTGCTACTGCTGCTGCTAAGTCACTTCAGTCGTGTCCTACTCTATGCGACCCCATAGATGTCAGCCCACCAGGCTCCCCTATCCCTGAGATTCTCCAGACAAGAGTACTGAAATAGGTTCCATTGCCCTCTCCATATTAGTCCAAGCATTTGTCAAAAATTTTCAGCCAAGGTTTAAGTCCTATGTGACAAAAATTCGTTCATGCATATATCGTTAATAATATACTATAGCTACAAGAAGGAGAAAGGATATTTTTGACACTGAATGGCTATGATATTCTTTAGACTCCAATGAAAACTGGTGAAAAAAAAATTTTAATTGAAATTGCAAAACCGGCACTTGATGGAAGTGTAGTAAAGGAAAGGTGAACTTGATAAATATATATATATATATATATATATATATATATATATATATATATATATATATATATTTTTTGGAACTCCAGTTCTGCCTGGGAAACAAAAATAGGCCTAAGAAAAAAAATTAAGTTAACTCTTATCATGTCCTTGGCATACGCAGCCCACTCTATCTAGGACTCCAGAAATGAGCAAATTGGTGGAGCCCAAAATAAAAAAATAAACAAAAAGCTATTTTAAATTTCATAAGGGGAACTATGTCTATGTATCTAAAATTAGCTATGTCTCAATGTATGTTTTTGTTTTTAGATAGTGTGGAGTAATGGGCACGATTTGGTTTAAACTCTACATGAACTGAAGGATGTTCAAAGCTGGGTATAATGTTTATTTAATTGTGAATGTGATTTCAATGTAATTATTTCTTAATCTAGTAGGGACATGTCTTAAGTCATCAACATTATATAATACATTTGTTATGCCTTTGTTTGGGGTAAGATACGATTGTCAAAAAAAAGGTAACTATATATATATATATATATATATATATATATATATATATATATATATATATATAATGAATAATTTTAGATAAGGTCTATTAAAAAAATTGTATTTTTGATAAAATGATCTATTCTCTATAATCTGGATTGGTCCCTTGGGATTAGAGTGACTTATGTTGCTGGAGTTGTGCTGAACTAAGTAGTAGAAGCTTGTTGAATGGCTGGGTCATTTCGAAATGAATTAGGATTTCAAAGCGTTAATTGCTGAACATTGGCTTACTCTTACAAGGGGATTTTCTTGCAGAAGAGCTGAAGAGATTTTGAGCAGTTAATGAATAAAAATATATATTTGTACTGGAATGGATGCATATTCAATAAAATATGATTTGATACATATGTTCAATGATCTATAAAATGCTAACATACAAGATATATCATGGTTGTTATAGAAAAATAAAATATAGTCCAGAGGAACACAACGTTCAGCACACCAACTCAAGGAATGTTTCAGGTTCCCCAAATCATCTCGAGATGAGAGCTGATTCCCTATTTTTGACTCAAGAGGAATGCAACTTTCCACAAACACCTCAACAGGAGTCCTCTCTTAGCTATAGGTATGTGAGAGGGACCCTGAGTTTGCTGCCCCAAGCGGAATGGACACCGAGATGCCCTGACTCGAAATAAGGCCGGATTTCCCTCCAGTGACTTGAATGCAGGCTAGTCTTTCATCTCCCAAGATGAAGGGATGACTGAATCCCCTGTGGAGACTTTAGAGAAAGCCCTAGTTCCCCGCCTCATCTAGACAGGAGGCCACACATCCCCTTGAAAATTCGAGAGGAACTTGCAGTTCAATGCGTCAAAAGGACAACAAGCCTGACTCCTCTTAAAAATTGATAGGAATCCGGCAATCACTGTGGGAACTGAAAGGGACACTGGGTCTCAAGTCTCATCTAAAGAGGCATCCCAATTTCCCTGCCAAGCCTCGAAGAGAATCTCGAGGTGTCCCTCGCAACTAGACATGAGTCCTGACTTTGCTGAACAAACTCGAGTTTTGAAGCGCCATCCAAGTCCTAACTCGAGAATATACCCCAGGTTCCCACCGCAACTCGACAAAAAAACACGAGACTTCCGCCTCGCTGCCAGATGATGCCCGAATCCCCTGCATTGCATGCAGAGCAATTCCGTGTTCCCCATCAAACAAGATAGAAGTCTGGACTTCCTGGATGGAACTTCAGAGAGTCACCAAGAACACTGTCACAAATCTAGCGGGACCCTGATATCACCGCAGCAACAAGAAAGGGCTCTGTGTTCCGCAAATCGACTCGAGATGAGTCCAGAATCCCCTGCATGAGCTCCAGAGCCAATCGGAATTCCACATCAAACACGGGAAGTGGTTTGACTTCCTTTAAACAACAGAGTATCCCCGAGAACACCGTCCGAAGTCCAGAGGAACACCAAGTTCAGCAGAGCATCGCTTTAAGACAAAACTGCTTAGTCCCCTTCGCCTTTCTTGAGATATGGATTGTCTCCTGAACTTGGGACTAGCATTACTCCTTGTTCCCTTGGTAACCTTTGCAGTTTGTTTGGTTTGCTGAACTCTATCATTCCCCAAAGAAGTTTCTTGTACCGCAGCCTGTATATACTCATATAAAAATCATTAAAGCACATTTGCTCCATTAGAGGTTAGGTCCCCTGGTCTTTTTTTGTCTCACTCTCTCTTTTTCTCTCTCTCTCTATCTTTTTCTGGCTGACTGTCTGGAGCCTGGAGACCCGTCGTGCTCACTTTTCTGCCCGGGCTTCTAAGACCCACTCGAGAGGGCGCCTGGTACCTTGGTGAGTGATGCACGCCCTCTGTCAAGGACAATATTTGTCCTCTGTGTAAAGAAGCGATATCAGCCTCCTTCTCTCTTTTACTTTCTGATTGCCAACCCCGGACCACAAGGTTCCGGTCCAATAATGGACCCCAGCAAATGTGGCCAAAGAACAGAGACACTGGTATACGTGGTATATCGGGTGGAGGGACTCATGGACCTGTTGTGGTCTGTAAATACTAAGGCATGGGTTAAAAGGCTGGCCAGCCCCATTAATTTTCTGCTTTGCCCACCAATTCTTTACATTTCAGGGACTTCTGGTTTCACGCCAGTGAATAGAGGTTTGCCTTCAAACAGTAGTAGAAGATCATCCTTAGTTTCCTGATAAATGGAGTTTTGACTTTTAAATTTGGCTTCGGGCAAAGAAATTGTTAACTGAGCAGCCAAACAAAGAAATATTATTCCAGTTGATCTCGAGCCTATATGCGCTCTTATTAAAGCTGTAATTCTGCCATTTTAATGTATATTCTATCCCTTCCAATATTCAGCAACAGACAAAACACATATTATATACATATAAATTAAATGATTCAACTTTACAAAAGGCTCAATTAAAACAATACAAAATATATATAAAAACTTTCTTGCTAGCCCTGCCCTGGCTGTTTCAAATGCTTCTCCTCTGTCACCAGTCGCAACTCCAAATGTCTCTTTGTTGCAACCTAATGGAAAGTTACCTTAATTTTTAAGCTAGACTAGAAGCTGCTATTTCCCATACTGTAATCGGAGAAGAAATCAAAAAAACAGCTAGATAATTTACTTGCTTATGAAAATGCATATCAGAAATGTCAAAGAGCTATAGCTGCAAATTTTCAGACTAAGATTACTTTTGATTATATAAAGGCTTGTCACAACCTAGGAACAAAAACATAAAAAATGAAAATACAAGCTGAATCAATGCTACAAACTTTTAAAAAGAGAAGTGAAGGATGCTTTACATGTGGAGATAAAAAGCGTTTAAAAAGGGACTGCCCTAAGAAAGCTAATAAAATGCTTCCAAAAGTTTTCCCATGCTGCCACAGAGGAAAGCACTGGGCCAAAGACAGTAAAATTAAATTTGATATTGAAGGAAAACCTATTCCAAGAAACTCCAAAGAGGGGACCTCCCAGGTCCCCTACAACAAAAAAGGAGGGCAAAATTCTATTTTTTCCCTCAAACCATCAACGTCCAGCAGTGCTGTCATTAATATACCAGCCCTAAATGATTTTTTCCTTTACCATTAAGCAGTCCCTTCTAGAGTACATACTGGAGTTTTTGGACCCCTACCCCCTCAAACCTTCAGGCTTTTACAGGGCTGATCTAATTTGGCTTCTAAAGGAATTACTGTTCGGCGTGGAATAATTGATTCAAATTATAAAGGAGAAATTCAAATTATGATATCAACTCAGATTCTATGGCATTTCAAAAGGGGGGACATAATTTCTCAATTACTTCTTTTGCCTTACACTTCCATTAACTCCTCTACTAATATAGGGAGAGGCAAATGTGGTAATACAGATCAAAAACAATCCTTATAGACATCGTTGTTATTTAAATTTGTCCGACCAAATATAAACATCAAAATTAATGGTAAAATATTTTCTGGACCCCTCAGCAATGGGTCTAATATTATCATTTCGATACTGTTTTGGCCCAAATCCTGACCCATACAAAAGGTCTCTTGCCAAATTTCAGGAATTTCTCAAGCCAAAGTAAATAAACTTATGAAAATATTCAAATCTACACATATGATAGACCAAAAGGCCAACCTAAAACATTCAAACCTTATGTGATAGATGCACCCCTTAATCTTATAGGAAGGGACTTATTTATGCAATGGCAAACTCAGATATACATTCCACATTTTTCTTAGGGGCCAATGCTCATTTTACAAACAAAACAGTTATTAAAATAACAGAGAAAATTTATGAGCCTAATTAGACAAAGCAATGCCCCCTTATGAAAGAAAAATTACAAGCTACTAAAGAACTTATAAACACACAATTAAAAAGGAAACATATTGAAAAATCTTGCTCTTTTTGGAACTCTCCTATTTTTGTTATACAAAGGAAATATTACAAATGGTGTCTCTTAACAGAATTTTAAGAAGTTAATAATTTTTGAAACTGGGGGCTGCATTGTAACCAGAGATCCCATTACTATTCCTCAAAATTGGCACATTATTATTACTGATTCACAAGATTGATTTTTTAATATGCCTTTACACCCTGTAGATCGGGAGAGACTAACTTTCTCTCTCCCTTTTCTTAATCATATCGTGCCTCATAAAAGATTTCAGTAGACTATGTTACTTCAAGGTATGCTTAAAAGTCCTGCTACTGCTGCTGCTAAGTCACTTCAGTCGTGTCCTACTCTATGCGACCCCATAAATGTCAGCCCACCAGGCTCCCCTATCCCTGAGATTCTCCAGACAAGAGTACTGAATTAGGTTCCATTGCCCTCTCCATATTAGTCCAAGCATTTGTCAAAAATTTTCAGCCAAGGTTTAGGTCCTATGTGACAAAAATTCGTTCATGCATATATCGTTAATAATATACTATAGCTACAAGAAGGAGAAAGGATATTTTTGACAGTGAATGGCTATGATATTCTTTAGACTCCAATGAAAACTGGTGAAAATAAAATTTTAATTGAAATTGCAAAACCGGCACTTGATGGAAGTGTAGTAAAGGAAAGGTGAACTTGATAAAATATATATATATATATATATATATATATATATATATATATATATATATATTTGGAACTCCAGTTCTGCCTGGGAAACAAAAATAGGCCTAAGAAAATACGTTAAGTTAACTCTTATCATGTCCTTGGCATACGCAGCCCATTCTAACAAGGACTCCAGAAATGAGCAAATTGGTGGAGCCCAAAATAAAGAAATAAACAAAAAGCTATTTTAAATTTCATAAGGGGAACTATGTCTATGTATCTAAAATTAGCTATGTCTCAATGTATGTTTTTGTTTTTAGATTGTGTGGAGTAAATGGGCACTATTTGGTTTAAGCTTTACATGAACTGAAGGGTGTTCAAAGTGGTGTATAATGTTTATTTAATTGTGAATGTGATTTCAAAGTAATTATTTCTTAATCTAGTAGGGACATGTCTTAAGTCATCAACATTATATAATACATTTGTTATGCCTTTGTTTGGGGTAAGATACGATTGTCAAAAAAAGGTAACCATATATATATATATATATATATATATATATATATATATATATGAATAATTTTAGATAAGGTATATTAAAAAAATTGTATTTTTGATAAAATGATCTATTCTCTATAATCTCGATTGGTCCCTTGAGATTAGAGTGACTTATGTTGCTGGAGTTGTGCTGAACTAAGTAGTAGAAGCTTGTTGAATGGCTGGGTCATTTCGAAATGAATTAGGATTTCAAAGCGTTAATTGCTGAACATTGGCTTACTCTTACAAGGGGATTTTCTTGCAGAAGAGCTGAAGAGATTTTGAGCAGTTAATGAATAAAAATATATATTTGTACTGGAATGGATGCATATTCAATAAAATATGATTTGATACATATGTTCAATGATCTATAAAATGCTAACATACAAGATATATCATGGTTGTTATAGAAAAATAAAATATAGTCCAGAGGAACACAACGTTCAGCACACCAACTCAAGGAATGTTTCAGGTTCCCCAAATCATCTCGAGATGAGAGCTGATTCCCTATTTTTGACTCAAGAGGAATGCAACTTTCCACAAACACCTCAACAGGAGTCCTCTCTTAGCTATAGGTATGTGAGAGGGACCCTGAGTTTGCTGCCCCAAGCGGAATGGACACCGAGATGCCCTGACTCGAAATAAGGCCGGATTTCCCTCCAGTGACTTGAATGCAGGCTAGTCTTTCATCTCCCAAGATGAAGGGATGACTGAATCCCCTGTGGAGACTTTAGAGAAAGCCCTAGTTCCCCGCCTCATCTAGACAGGAGGCCACACATCCCCTTGAAAATTCGAGAGGAACTTGCAGTTCAATGCGTCAAAAGGACAACAAGCCTGACTCCTCTTAAAAATTGATAGGAATCCGGCAATCACTGTGGGAACTGAAAGGGACGGGGGGGGGGGGGGGGGGGGGGGGGGGGGGGGGGGGGGGGGGGGGGGGGGGGGGGGGGGGGGGGGGGGGGGGGGGGGGGGGGGGGGGGGGGGGGGGGGGGGGGGGGGGGGGGGGGGGGGGGGGGGGGGGGGGGGGGGGGGGGGGGGGGGGGGGGGGGGGGGGGGGGGGGGGGGGGGGGGGGGGGGGGGGGGGGGGGGGGGGGGGGGGGGGGGGGGGGGGGGGGGGGGGGGGGGGGGGGGGGGGGGGGGGGGGGGGGGGGGGGGGGGGGGGGGGGGGGGGGGGGGGGGGGGGGGGGGGGGGGGGGGGGGGGGGGGGGGGGGGGGGGGGGGGGGGGGGGGGGGGGGGGGGGGGGGGGGGGGGGGGGGGGGGGGGGGGGGGGGGGGGGGGGGGGGGGGGGGGGGGGGGGGGGGGGGGGGGGGGGGGGGGGGGGGGGGGGGGGGGGGGGGGGGGGGGGGGGGGGGGGGGGGGGGGGGGGGGGGGGGGGGGGGGGGGGGGGGGGGGGGGGGGGGGGGGGGGGGGGGGGGGGGGGGGGGGGGGGGGGGGGGGGGGGGGGGGGG
This sequence comes from Odocoileus hemionus, assembly GCA_020976825.1. Taxonomy (NCBI): domain Eukaryota; kingdom Metazoa; phylum Chordata; class Mammalia; order Artiodactyla; family Cervidae; genus Odocoileus; species Odocoileus hemionus. The sequence goes on along the minus strand of JAJLRB010000472.1, from coordinate 3,943 downwards.
GGGGGGGGGGGGGGGGGGGGGGGGGGGGGGGGGGGGGGGGGGGGGGGGGGGGGGGGGGGGGGGGGGGGGGGGGGGGGGGGGGGGGGGGGGGGGGGGGGGGGGGGGGGGGGGGGGGGGGGGGGGGGGGGGGGGGGGGGGGGGGGGGGGGGGGGGGGGGGGGGGGGGGGGGGGGGGGGGGGGGGGGGGGGGGGGGGGGGGGGGGGGGGGGGGGGGGGGGGGGGGGGGGGGGGGGGGGGGGGGGGGGGGGGGGGGGGGGGGGGGGGGGGGGGGGGGGGGGGGGGGGGGGGGGGGGGGGGGGGGGGGGGGGGGGGGGGGGGGGGGGGGGGGGGGGGGGGGGGGGGGGGGGGGGGGGGGGGGGGGGGGGGGGGGGGGGGGGGGGGGGGGGGGGGGGGGGGGGGGGGGGGGGGGGGGGGGGGGGGGGGGGGGGTTTAAAAAAAAGGGGCACCCCCCCAAAAAAAAACTTTCCCTTTTCCTAAGCCCAAAAACCCCCCCCCCAAAGAAAGGTTATTTTGGGGGAAAAAGGGAAAGGCCCCAAAACTAAAAAAATTCCCATCCCCCAAAAAAACCCAAAAAAATTTCCCCCCCAAAAATCCCCCCCCTGCTCAATGGTTTTTCCCCCCCAAAAACAAAAAACCCGGCCCAAAACAAAAAAAACCCCCCCCCCTTCGGGGGCCCCCCCCCCCAAAGTGGGGCTTTTTTCCCCCTCACCAAGAAAAGGGCGATTCCTATGATTTCCCCCAATTCCCAAAAACCCGGGGGCCCGACCCCCCCAAAAAAAGGGGGAAAACCCCCAAACCAAAAACCCAGGGAAAAGTTAAAAACCGGGGGCCTTTTTAAAAAATTTCCCCCCCTTCCTTTTTAAAAATTTCCCCGTTTTTTTTTTTTGGGGTTTTTTTTCCCCCGGGTTTTTTCCCTTTCCAAAAAATTTTTTTTGCCCTTTTAAAGTTTTTTTCCCCTTCCTTTTTTTTTCCCCTTTTTTTTCCCCTTTTTTTCCCCCCTTTTTTTTTCCCCTGTTCCCCGGGGGCCCTTCCCCTTTTCCCCCTTAAAAACAAAGGGGGCCCGTAATTTTTCCCCCCTTTTCCCCCAAAAATTTTTGGGGGAAAACGCCCGTCCCCTTTTTTCCCCTTTTTAAAAACGAAAAATTCCCCCACTCCCCCCCGGGACAAAACGGGTTTAAAAAAGTCCCCCAAAACCGCCCGGGCCTTAAAAAAGGTTTTGGGGCCAAACCCCAAAAAATTTCTGTTTAAAATTTACCCCAATTTTTTTCCCCTTTTTTTTAAAACCCCCCCAAAAAAGAAAAGGGCCCTTTAAAAAAATTTTTGTTTTAATTTTAAAAAATTAAATTTGGCAAAAAAAAAATTTTTTCCCCAACCAAACCCCAAAAAAATTTTTTTTAAACCAAAAAAATTTTTTTAATTTCTCCTTAAAAATTTTTAAAACAAATAAATTTCCAAAAACCCCTTTAAATAAAATTTTAAAATTCTTTTTAAAAAAATAAAAATTCCCAAAAAATTTATAAAAATTTTTTTTGGCCTCCCTTTTCCCCTTTTCGAAAAAAAAAACCTTTTTAAAATTTTTAAATATTTTTTAAGAGCAAAGGCTTTTCCCCCAAATTTTAATGGGAAAAAATAAAAAACCAAAAAAAATTTTTTTAAAAAAAATGAAATCAAGGAAATAAATTTTTAAAAAAATTTTTGTTTTTTAAAAACCCAATGGAAAAAAATTAAAAAAAAAAAAGAATAATTCCAATTTTTATAAAAAAAAAATTTTTTCAGGGGGAGAAAAAATTAAAAAAGAAAAATTAAAATGCCCAAAGCCAAAAGGGCCCCGGGAAAACCCAAAAAAAAAGAAAATTAAAATTTTTAAAAAATTTTCCCCAAAACTCCAAAAAAACCCATTTTTTCCAAAAAAAATTTTAAAAAAAAATTTGTTTTCCCCCACCCTTAAATGCCCTAAATTTTTTTTTTTTAAAAACCCCCCAAAAATATATTTTTGGCCCCCCCCAATTTTTCTTTTCCGATCTTTTTGGTTAAAAGGAAATTTTTTTTTTAAAAATTTTTTAAAAATTTTTTAAAAAAAATTTCAATTTGGGGAAAAAATTTTAATTAAAAATTTTTTAAAAATTTTATTTATATTTGAAAAATTTAAACTTTAATTAAACACTTTTTTTTTAAAAATTTTTTGAAAATTTCCTAAAAAAAAAATTTTTGCCCCAAAAAATTTTCCAAAATAAAAAAAAATTTTTTGAAAACCCCCCCCAAAAAAATTTTAAAAAGGAATTTTCCCAAAAAATTTTTAAAAACCCCCCAAATTTGGTCCAAAGAAAAAAAATTTAAATTTTTAAAATTCCCCTAAAAAAGGTTTTTTTTTAAAAAAAAATTTTAAACCCCAATTTTGGGGCCATTTTAAAACAACCCTTAAAAAAAAAATTTTAAAGCCAAAAAAAAAAACCCTTAAAAAAAAATTTAAAAGAACTTTTTTCCCCTTTTTTTTTAAAAAAAAAAAATCGCTTGGAAAAAAAAAAAATTTTTTTAAAAGGGGGAAAATTAAAAGCCCCTTCTTTTTTTTTTTAATTTTTTTGGGGGGTTTTAAAATTGAAAAAAATTTTAAAAAAATTTTTTTGGGTTTTAAAGAGAATTTTTTTCCCCCCCCTTTTTTAAAGGCAAAAATTTTTTTATTTTAAAAATTCCCTTTAAAAGGACTTTTCCCCCAAATTCAATCTTCTCCTGAAATTTTATTTTCCCCCCAACCCAAAAACCCCGGTCCCCAATTTTTTTTTAAAAAATCCCCCCTTTTTTTTCCCCCTTTTTTCCCCCCAAAATTTTGAAAGGGTTTTACCTGAAAAAATTTTCATGCTTTTTTAAAATCAATTTTCAAAAAGAAAGGTTTTTTAGTAAATTTTGGCATGAATTTTTAAAAAAAATTTTAAAAAAAAAATTTTTTGAAAAAAAACCCTTGATAAAAAAAAAAAGATAAAAATAAATTTTTTATAAAAAAAAAGGCCGGGGGAAAAAAATAAAGGCCCAAAAAAAACCCCAATTAACTTATATTTTTGAAACCCACCCCACGGCCCCCCCAAAAAATTTTGGGGCCCAAAAAAAAAAAAAAAAGTATTTTTTTTTTCCATGGGGGGAACTTTCCCAGGATAAAAAATTTTAGCAGCAATTTTTTTTTTAAAATAAAAAAAAAAGGGCCTTTTTTTTCTAAAAAAAAGGGGGTTTTAAAAAGGGGAAAATTTTTAAATTTTTTTTGTTATTTAAGTTTTTTTAAAAAATTTGGGAATGTTTAAATCAAAAAAAAAAATTTGACCCTTTTTGGGGTAAATAAAAAAAAAAAAAAGGCCCATTTTTTTTAAAAAAATTATAAAAAATTTTTTAAAAATTAAAAAATTTTAAAATTTTGGGGTTTTTTTAAAAAAAGTTTTTTTAAAAAATTACCTTTAAATTATTGTTTTTAATTAAATTATGTTTATTGGTAATAATTAGAAGTTTTAAAAATTTTTTTATTTAAAAATATTAAATTTAAAAATAATTAAAATTTTTTTTAAAGGGGATTTTTTTTTAGGGCAAAATTTTGAGCTTTTTAAAAATTTAAAAATTAAAAAATTTGTCGGAAATTTCAAAAAATGTTTCTATCCCCCCCCCCTTTTAAAAAATTTTTCTTTTTAAAAAATAATTTTTTAAAAAAAAAAAAGGGAAATTTAAAAAAAATTAAAAAAGTTTTTTTCCCCAATATTAAAAAGGAAAATTAAAAAAATTTTTAAAAATTTTTAAAAATAAAAATGCCCCCTTTTCCCCAAACAAAGGACCCGCTGGCCCAAAAAATTTCCGGTAAAAACCCCCTTTTTTCCCTCCAAAAGTTTTTCCCCCTTTTTTTGGGGGCCCGGGGGAAAAAAAGGGCCCACAAACCCAAAACCCCAAATGAAAAAGCTTTTAAAAAAAGC
>JAJLRB010000470.1:0-24482 GCA_020976825.1 Odocoileus hemionus | reverse complement strand
CTTTCTCTAAAGTCTCCACAGGGGATTCACTCATCCCTTCATCTTGGGAGATGAAAGACTAGCCTGCATTCAACTCACTGGAGGGAAATCCGGCCTTATATCGAGTCAGGGCATCTCGGTGTCCATTCCGCTTTGGGCAGAAAACTCAGGGTCCCTCTCACATACCTATAGCTAAGAGAGGCCTCCTGTTGAGGTGTTTGTGGAAAGTTGCATTCCTCTTGAGTCAAAAATAGGGAATCAGCTCTCATCTCGAGATGATTTGGGGAACCTGAAACATTCCTTGAGTTGGTGTGCTGAACGTGGTGTTCCTCTGGACTATATTTTATTTTTCTATAACAACCATGTTATATCTTGTATGTTAGCATTTTATAGATCATTGAACATATGTATCAAATCATATTATATTGTATATGCATCCATTCCAGTACCAATATATATTTTTATTCATTAACAGCTCAAAATCTCTTCAGCTCTTCTGCAAGAAAATCCCCTTGTAAGAGAAAGCCAATGTTCAGCAGTTAACGCTTTGAAATCCTAATTCATTTCGAAATGACCCAGCCATTCAACAAGCTTCTACTACTTAGTTCAGCACAACTCCAGCAACATAAGTCACTCTAATCCCAAGGGACCAATCCAGATTATAGAGAATAGATCATTTTATCAAAAATACAATTTTTTTAATAGACCATATCTAAAATTATTTATATATATATATAGGGTTACCTTTTTATTGACAATCGTATCTTACCCCAAACAAAGGCATAACAAATGTATTATATAATGTTGATGACTTAAGACATGTCCCTACTAGATTAAGAAATAATTACATTGAAATCACATTCACAATTAAATATATATTATACCCAACATTGAACACCCTTCAGTTCATGTAGAGCTTAAACCAAATCGTGCCCATTAACTCCACACTATCTAAAAACAAAAACATACATTGAGACATAGCTAATTTTAGATACATAGACATAGTTCCCCTTATGAAATTTAAAATAGCTTTTTGTTTATTTTTTTATTTTGGGCTCCACCAATTTGCTCATTTCTGGAGTCCTAGATAGAGTGGTCTGCGTATGCCAAGGACATGATAAGAGTTAACTTAAGGTTTTTTCTTAGGCCTATTTTTGTTTCCCAGGCAGAACTGGACTTCCAAATATATATATATATATATATATATATATATATATATATTTTATCAAGTTCACCTTTCCTTTACTACACTTCCATCAAGTGCCGGTTTTGCAATTTCAATTAAAATTTTATTTTCACCAGTTTTCATTGGAGTCTAAAGAATATCATAGCCATTCATTGTCAAAAATATCCTTTCTCCTTCTTGTAGCTATAGTATATTATTAACGATATATGCATGAACGAATTTTTGTCACATAGGACTTAAACCTTGGCTGAAAACTTTTGACAAATGCTTAGACTAATATGGAGAGGGCAATGGAACCTATTTCAGTACTCTTGTCTGGAGAATCTCAGGGATAGATGAGCCTGGTGGGCTGACATCTATGGGGTCGCATAGTGTAGGACACGACTGAAGTGACTTAGCAGCAGCAGTAGCAGGACTTTTAAGCATACCTTGAGGTAACATAGTCTACTGAAATCTTTTATAAGGCGCGATATGATTAAGAAAAGGGAGAGAGAAAGTTAGTCTCTCCCGGTCTAAAGGGTGTAAAGGCATATTAAAAAATCAATCTTGTGAATCCGTAATAATAATGTGCCGATTTTGAGGAATAGTAATGGGATCTCTGGTTAGAATGCAGACCCAGGTTTCAAAAAATTATTAACTTCTTAAAATTCTGTTAAGAGACACCATTTGTAATATTTCCTTTGTATAACAAAAATAGGAGAGTTCCAAAAAGTGCAAGATTCTTCAATATGTTTCCTTTTTAATTGTGTGTTTATAAGTTCTTTAGTAGCTTATAATTTTTCTTTCATAAGGGGCCATTGCTTTGTCTAAAGAGGAGCATAAATTTTCTCCGTTACTTTAATAACTGTTTTGTTTGTAAAATGAGCAGTGGCCCCTAAGAAAAATTTGGAATGTATATCTGAGTTTGCCATTGCATAAGTAAGACCCTTCCTATGAGATTAAGGGGTGCATCTATCACATAAAGTCTTTATGTTGTAGGTTGGCCTTGTGGTCTAACATATGTGTAGATTTGAATATTTTGATAAATTTATTGTACTTTGACTTGAAAAATTCCTGCAATTTGGCAAGAGACCTTTTGTATAGGTCAGAACTTGGGCCAAAATACTTTCGAAATGATAATATTAGACCCTTTGCTGGGGGGTCCAGAAAATATTTTACCGTTAATTTTGAAATTTATATTTGGTAGACATATTTAAATAACAATGATGTCCATAAGGATTGTTTTTGATCTGTATTTCCAATTTGCCTCTCCCTACATTAGTAGAGGAGTTAATAGAAGTGTAAGGCAATGGAAGTAATTGTGAAATTTTGTCCCCCCTTTTGAATTGCCATAGAATCTGAGCTGACATCATAATTTGAATTTCTCCTTTATAATTTGAATCAATTATTCCACGCCGAACAGTAATTCCTTTAGAAGCCAAATTAGTTCAAACCTATAAAAGCCTGAAGGTTTATGGGGGCAGGGGTCCAAAACTCCAGTAGGTACTCTAGAAGGGACTGCTTAAAGGTAACGGAAAAAAAAAAAAACCTTTCGGGCTGGTATATTAATTGCAGCACTGCTGGAGGTTGAGGGTTTGAGGGAAAAGATAGATTTTGCCCCTCTTTTTTGTAGTAGGGGACATGGGAGGTCCCCTCTTTGGAGTTTCTTGGAATAGGTTTTCCTTCAATATCAAATTTAAATTTCCGGTCTTTGGCCGAGTGCTTTCCTCTGTGCCAGCAAGGGCAAATTTTTGGAAGCTTTTTATTAGCCTTCTTAGGCAGTCCCTTTTTAAACGATATTTATGTCCACATGTAAAGCATCCTTCATTTCTCTTTTTAAAAGGTTGTAGCATTGTTTCAGCTAGTATTTGCATCTTTTAAGTTTTTGATCCTAGATTGTGACAAGCCTTTATATAGTCAATAATAATCCTAGTCTGACAAATTGCAGCTATATCTCTTTGACATTTCTGATATGCGTTCTCATAAGCAAGTAATTTCTCTAGCTGTTTTTTAAGTTTCTTCTCCAATTCCAGTATGGAAAATAGAAGCTTCTAGTCTAGTTTAAAAATTAAGGTAACTTTTCATTCGGTTCCAACAAAGAGACATTTGGAGTTGCGACTGTTGGCAGAGGGGAAGCATTTGGAGCAGCCAGGGCAGGGCTAGCAAGAAAATTTTGAGATATTTTGTATTGTTTTAATTGAGCCTTTTGTAAAGTTTAATCATTTAATTTATATATATATATATATATATATATATTTTTGTCTGTTGCTGAATATTGGAAGGGCTAGAATATACATTGAAATGGCAGAAATACAGCTTTAATAAGAGTGCATATAGGCTAGAGAGGAACTGGAATAATTTTTCCTTCCTTGATTGCTCATTCAACATTTTCTTTGACCAGAGCCAAATTTAAAGTCAAAATTGCATTTATCAAGAAACTAAGGATAATGTTCTACTACTGTTTGAAGGCAAGCCTCTCTTCACTGGCGTGAAACCAGAAGTCCCTGAAATGTAAAGAAATGGTGAGCAAAGTAGAAAAATAATGGGGCTGGCCAGCCTTTTAACCCATGCCTCAGTATTTACAGACCTCAATAGGTACATGAATCACTCCACCCGATATACCACGTATACCATTGTCCCTGTTCCATGACCACATTTGCTGGGTCCATTAATGGACCGGAACCTTGTGGTCCGGAGTTGGCGATCAGAAAGGAAAAGAGTGAAGAAGGCTGATTTCCCTTGGTTTACACAGAGGGCCAATATTGTCCTTGACACAGGGCGTGCATCACTCACCAAGGTACCAGGCGCCCTCTCGAGGGGTTCTTAGAAGCCCGGGCAGAAAAGTGAGCACGATGGCTCTCCACGCTCCAGAGAGTCAGCCCGAAAAAGAGAGAGAGAGAGAGAGAAAAAGAGAGAGAGAGACAAAAAATGACCCCGGGACCTAATCTCTAATGAAGCAAAAGTGCTTTAATGATTTTTCTATGAGTATATACAGGTTGCAGTACAAGAAACTTCTTTCGGGAATGATAGAGTTCAGCAAACCAAACAAACTGCAAAGGTTACCAAGGGAACCAGGAGTAATGCAAGTCACAAGGTCAGGAGACAGTCCATATCTCAAGAAAGGGGAAGGGGACTAAGCAGTTTTGTCTTAAAGAGTTGCTCTGCTGAACTTGGTGTTCCTCTGGACATTGAACGGTGTTCTCAGGGATACTCTGTTGTGGTTTAAAGGAAGTCAAGCCACTTCTCGGTTTGATGGGGAATTCGGGATGGATCTGGAGCACATGCAAGGGAATCTGGACACATCTCGAGTCGATTTGCCGAAGACAGAGCCCTTTCTTGTTGCTGTGGTGACATCAGGGTCCCTCTAGACTTGTGACAGTGTTCTTGGGGACTCTCTGAAGTTTCATTCAGGAAGTCCAGACGCCTTTCAGATTTGATGGGGAACACGGAATTGCTCTGCATGCAATGGAGGGGAATCGGGCCTCATCTGGCAGCGAGGGGGAAGTCTCGTGTTCTTTTGTCGAGTTGCGGTGGGAACCTGGGGTATATTCTCGAGTTAGGACTTGGATGGCTCTTCAAAACTCGAGTTTGTTCAGCAAAGTCAGGACTCATGTCTAGTTGCGAGGGACACCTCGAGATTCTCAACGAGGCTTGGCAGGGAAATTGGGATGCCTCTTTAGGTGAGACTTGAGACCCAGTGTCCCTTTCAGTTCCCACAGTGTCCTTTTGACGCATTGAACTGCAAGTTCCTCTCGAATTTTCAAGGGGATGTGAGGCCTCCTGTCTAGATGAGGCGGGGAACTAGGGCTTTCTCTAAAGTCTCCACAGGGGATTCACTCATCCCTTCATCTTGGGAGATGAAAGACTAGCCTGCATTCAACTCACTGGAGGGAAATCCGGCCTTATATCGAGTCAGGGCATCTCGGTGTCCATTCCGCTTTGGGCAGAAAACTCAGGGTCCCTCTCACATACCTATAGCTAAGAGAGGCCTCCTGTTGAGGTGTTTGTGGAAAGTTGCATTCCTCTTGAGTCAAAAATAGGGAATCAGCTCTCATCAGCAGTTAACGCTTTGAAATCCCTAATTCATTTCGAAATGACCCAGCCATTCAACAAGCTTCTACTACTTAGTTTCAGCACACAACTCCAGCAACATAAGTCACTCTAATCCCAAGGGACCATCCAGAGATTATAGAGAATAGATCATTTTATCAAAAATACAATTTTTTTTTAATAGACCTTAACTAAAATTATTCATCTCATATATAGATATATATATATGTATATATATATATATATATTATATATATATGTATAGGTGTTACCTTTTTTTGACAATCGTATCTTCTGTACCCCAAACAAAGGCATAACAAATGTATTATATAATGTTTGATGACTTAAGGACATGGGACCGCTAATTGATGTAAGAAATTAATTAACATTGAGAAATCAACGATTCACAATATAAATGATAATATTATACCCACAACATTGAACACTTCCTTCAGTTCGACTTTTTTCCCCCTTATAATTTTAAAAAATGGGTTTTTTGTTTTTTTTTTTATTTGGGCTCCACCAAATTTGTCATTTTGGGTCCAGATAGAGTGTTGCGTATGCCAAGGACAGATAAGATTTAATTTAAAGGGTTTTTTTTTGGGCCCTATTTTTTTTTCCCCAGGCGGGAAGGATTCCAAATATATATAAAAATTTTTTTATATAATTTTTTTGTTCCCTTTTTTACTCCCTTTCCCATAAGGCCTTTTTTGCAATTTCAAAAAAATTTATTTTCACCATTTTCATTGGAGTTAAAGAATATCATACCCTTAATTGTCAAAAATCCCCTTTTCCTTTTTGTAGTTTTAAGTATATTTTTAAACGTTATCATAACGAATTTTGTCACATGGGATTTAAAACCTTGGTAAAAAATTTTGAAAAAATGCTTGACTATAGGGAGGGGGCAGGGGAACTTTTTCAGTACTCTTTTGGAAATCTCAGGGATAGGGCCCCTGGTGGGCTAAATCTATGGGGTCGCATAGGTGGACACGATGAAGTGATTACACAGCGGGAAAATTTTTAAAAGCATCCTTGGGGTAAAAGTTACTAATTTTTTATAGGCCGATATGATTAAGAAAAGGAGGGGGAAAATTTTAGTCCCCCGGTTAAAGGGTGAAAAGGCAATTAAAAAATCAATCTTGTGAACCCGTAAAAATAATGTCCCATTTGAGGAAAGTAATGGGATTTTGGGTTAAATGCGGGGCCCGGGTTTAAAAAAATATTACTTTTTAAAATTCTTTTAAAGGACAATTTGTAATATTTCTTTGTAAAAAAAAATGGGAAGAGTCCAAAAAGTGCAAGATTTCATTGTTTCCTTTTTATTGTGTGTTTTAAGTTCTTTAGTGTTATAATTTTTTTTTCAAAAGGGGGCCATTGTTTGTTAAGAGGAGCAAAAATTTTTCCCCTTATTTTAAATAACTGTTTTGTTTGTAAATGAGCAGTGGCCCCTAAAAAAAATTTGGGAATGTATATCTGAGTTTGCCATTGCATAAGAAAGCCCTTCCTATGGAAAAGGGGGTTTGATCTTCACATAAAGTCTTTATGTTGAGGTTGGCCTTTGGTCTAACATATGTGTAGATTTGAATATTTGAAAAATTTTTATTGTACTTTGCTTAAAAATTCCTGCAATTTGGAAGAGACCTTTTGTATAGGTGGGAATTGGGCCAAAATATTTTCGAAATGAAAATATTAGACCCTTTGCGGGGGGTCCAGAAAATTTTTCCTTTAATTTGAAATTTATATTTGGTTAACATTTTTAAATAACAATGATGTCCATAAGGATTTTTTTTTGATCTGTTTTTCCAATTTGTCCCTCATTAGAGAGGAGTTAATAAAAGTGAAAGGCAAGGAAGTTTTTGTGAAATTTTTCCCCCCCTTTTGAATTGCCATAGAATCGGCTGAACAAAATTTGAATTTCTCTTTTAAAATTTTGAATCAATTATTCCACCCCGAACGAAATTTCCCTTTTTAGAACCAAAAATTAGTTCAACCTTAAAACTGAAGGGTTTTGGGCGGGGGCCCAAAACTCCAGTGGGGTCTCAAAAGGGACTGGGCTTAAAATAAGGAAAAAAAAAAAAACTTTGGGCTGGTATATTAATTCGGGCCCTGTGGAGGTTGGGGTTTGAGGGAAAGATAGATTTGCCCCTTTTTTTTTTTGTAGTAGGGGACATGGGAGGGTCCCCTCTTTTGATTTTTTTGGAATAGGTTTTCCTTCAAAAAAAATTTAAATTTTACGGTCTTTGGCGATTTGCTTTTCCCTCTGTGCCACAAAAAGGGGCAAATTTTTTGGGAAACCTTTTTTTAGCCTTCCCTTGGCATCCCTTTTTTAAACGATATTTATTCACATGTAAAAGCACCTTCATTTCTCTTTTTTAAAGGTTTTTGTACTTTTGTTTCAAGCTTTTTTTGCATCTTTAAGTTTTTGACCAGATGGAAAGCCTTTATTTTTTAATAATAATCCATTCTACAAAATTGCAGTTTATTACCTTTGCATTTCTGAATGCGTTTCTCAAAAGGGAATAATTTTCTTAGCGTTTTTAATTTTCTTCTCCTATTCAAGGAAAAGAAGCATTTTGTTAAAATTGGTATTTTATTGGTTCCCGACTTTTGGGTTGGACGTTGGGGGGGAAGCTTTGGAGGAGGGAGGGGAGCAAGAAAATTTTGAAAATTTTTGATTGTTTTAAGAGCCCTTTTTGTTTTTTTTAATTTAAATTTTTTAATTTAAATGTTTTGGTTCTGAATATGGAAAGGGGAAAATTTCATTGTGGGAAAAACGAATTGCTTGGCAGGGGGGAAAAAGGGGGGGGGGGGGGGGGGTTTTTTTTCTTTTGTCATTCAACTTTTTTTCGAGTTAAAAGCTTGATTTTCAAAAATGGTTTGTTCAAAATTTTTAAGGACTCATTTGGGGTTTGAAAGAACCTAAAATTAAAAAGTGGTGGCGGAAAAAAATTGGGGGGCCCTTTTAACCCCAGCCCATTTTCAGCCCAAGGGTTGTCATCCCCCCCAATTAAGAAGTCCCTGTTTCCCTTGTGGGCCATTAATCCCCAATTTCCGATTTTAAAAAGGGGATTAAAGGTTTTTTTCTGGTTAAAAGGGCCAATATTTCCACAGGGGGGTTTCCCACCATCCCCCTTCATTTTTGAAGGGAGAAATAGCACATTCCCCACTGAGGTCCCCCAAAAAGGGGGAGGGAGGGAGGGGGGGGAAAAAAAATCCCCGGGCAACTCAAAAACAAACCTTTAAAGCTATGAGAATTCAGGTTGAAAAAGTTTTTGGAAAAAGTTGATTCCCCCTTAAAAGTCCAAAAAGGGAATCAGCCAAAATCCCAGATATTTGGGGGAAAACTAACATTTGTTTTTGTGCTGAACTTGGTTTTTCCTTGGGACATAATTTCCCAAACCCTTGTTTGGGGTTTAAAGGAAGTAACCCATTTGGTTTGAAATTGGTTCACCAAAATTGGGAAATGATCTTTTTCCAAACAATTTTTTTTTTTGGGTTACATCATCCTCAGCTTTTGAAGTTTCCCTTGGGAAAACCTTTTCGGGAGTAACCCCCTTTAATTTTATCATTTCTGATGAAAGGGAAAGGGGCCTATTGGCGGGGGGGGGAACCTCGGTTTTTTTGTCAGTTCGGGGGGAAAAATTTTTTTTTGATAATATTTTTAAAAATCATTTTTAGCAAATCAAATTTTTTTATTAGGGACACTGGGAATCTCAACAGGTTTCAAAAGGGGATTTTTTAAGGTGAGACTTGGGGCCCCATGTCCCTTTAGCCCCAATAATTGTCTTTCCCAAAATTTTTAAAATATTTTTCCCCCATTGAACCCCTTTTTTTCAGGGGAGTACCCCCTGAAAAGGACAACAAAACCCAAAACTACGGGGGACATCCCCCTATTTTGGGGATAAAGACTAGCCCTTAAAATCTAAATGCTTTTTTGGTTTAATTTTTTTTGGGTCCATTCCTTTTGGGTTTTAAAATGGGTCCCTTCACATATAAGTAAAAGGGGTTTTTGGGGGGTTTTTTGTTCCCTGACAAAATAAATTTTTATTTATTTGGAACCTCCTTCCTTTAATTTTCAAGTGGGTTTTGGGGAATTTTTATTTTTTTTCACCATTTTCTTGGTTAGTTTTTAAAATTTCATTGAAAAATTTTTTCTTCTTTTATATTTTATCCCCAATTATCAAAAAATTTTTTCAAACTAAACCTTGCTCTTTTAAAAAACCCCCCTTGTTTAAAAAAGAAGAAAGGTAACCATTTTTAATTCTTTTGAAAATCCAGAAAAAAGATACTTTTTTACCATTCCCGCAAAAAGCCCCAACCAAGGGACTTCCAAAAGAGTAGACTTTTAAAAAATATTTTTTTGAACCTATCAAAAATTTTAAAAAATTTTTTTTAACCTATATAAAAAAAAGGGAAATTATTTGCAAAGGGTTTCCCCCAAAAAAAAAAAAAATTGAATTATATAATTTTGGATTAGAATTTTAATGATTTGTTAAATTTGAAACATTTCAAAAAATTATAACCCTTAACCCCCTTCGTTAGAGACAAACATTTGTTAATACCTTTAAAAAAAAAAAAAAGGAGAAACAAAGTCAAGATTTCCCCCTTTAAAAATTTTCTTTTTTTTTTTTTTTTTGGGCTAAATTTTCTTTTTCAATAAGGGGTTGGTTTGCAAGGAATAAAATTTTTGGTTTTTTTTTAAAAAATTTTTTTTTGGAAATGGCCCAAAAAAATAAATTATATTATTTTTTTAATAAGTTACCCCTTTATAATTAAAGGGGTTTTTAAAATTTCAAAAAAAATTTATTTTAATTTTTCCTTGGTCTAAAATATTGTTTTTTTAAAAAAATTTTTTTTTTTGTACTTTTATAAAAAGTTTGCATGAAGAATTTTTTGTAATAGGTTAAACCTTGGGAAAATTTTCAAATGCTTTTGGGAAATTTGGGGGGCAAAAAAATTTCGTATTTTTGGAAATTAATATTTTGGGTGACATTTTAAATTAACAATGGGATTGGCCCATAGGGATTTTTGATCCTTTTAATTTGAAATTCTTTATAGGGTTTGTTAAAAAAGGGAAGAGGAAATTGTCCCCCCCTTAAAAGGGTGAAAAGGCATAAAAAAATAATTTGTAATGAATATAATTCCAGGGAAAATTAAGGGGCTTTTAAATCAAAATTTTTCAAAAATAAAACCTTTTAATTTTTTGGGGAAAGCACCAAATATTTTTTTGTATAACAAAAAAGGGGTCAAAAAGTAAGTTTTTTAAAATTTCCTTTTTAATTGGTTTTTTAAAGTTTTTGAGAAAAATTTTTTTTTGCCTTTTTTTTTAAAGGGGGGACTAAAATTTCCCTTTTTTTAAATTTTTGGGAAAAATAGAGTCCCCTAAAAAATTTAATTTAAGGTTTCCCCGTGTGCCCTTCCTTGGAAAAAGGGGGGGCATTTTTAAAGTTTTTTTTTGTTGGTTTGGGTCCTTTTTTGTTTATTTTTTTGTCCTAAAAAATTTTCCCTGAAATTTAAATTTTTTTATATAAATTTGGGTATTTAAAAGGGGGGGGGTTTGGGGGGTAAAAATTTTTAAAATTTTGTTTTATAGGTAAAATTAAAAAACGGGGTTTTAAAGGTTTTTTTTGACGTTTTAAGCTTCCCAATTGTGGGGGTTAAAGGGTGGGGAAAAGGAAAATTTTTCCCCCTTTTTTTCCCAAAAGGGAATTAATTTAATTTTCTTTTTATTTTACATTTATTGGGGGTTTTTTAAAGAAGTTTTAAAAAAAAAGTGGGTTTTGGGGGGGGGGCCCCAAAATCCGTGGTTTCGGGGGGGGCATTTAAAAGGGTAAAGGGGAAAAAAATTTGGGGGTTTTAAAGCGGGGGGTTGGGGGTTTGGGGAAAAGTGTTTTTTTGTTTTCTTTTTTGTAGTGGGGGGGGGTTTTTTGGGGGTTTTTTTGGGAATTTTTTTTCCCTTTTTTTTAAAAAAATTTTGGGGGGGTTTTGGGAGTGTTTTTTTCAAAAGGGAAATTTTTGGGTTTTTTTGTTTCTTGGCTTTTTTCATATTTTTAATTTCCTTTTTTTTTTAAATTTTGTAGCATTGTTTCGCAAAATTTGCCTTTTTTTAATTTTTTTGACCCTAGATTGTAAAAGCCTTTTTTTAATCAATAATAACCCTGTCGAAAAATTGCAGCATACTCTTTGACATTTCGTTTATGCTTTTCAAAGCAAGAAATTTTCTAGCTGTTTTTTAAGTTTTTCCCAACCCAGTATGGAAAATAGAAGCTTCTAGTCTAGTTTAAAAATTAAAGGGAATTTCATTGGTTCAAAAAAGAGACATTTGGGTTGCGATGTTGGGGGGGGAAGCTTTTGGAGCACCCAGGCGGGGGTAGAAAGAAAATTTTAAAATATTTTGATTTTTTAATGACTTTTGTAAATTTTTAACTTTTAAATTTTAAATTTTTAAATTATATATATTATAATAGATGTATGGTTTGTTGCTGATTAGTGGAGGGCTAGAATATACATTGTAAGGCAGAAATACACTTTATAAGAGTGCATATAGGCTAGAGAGTTGAACTGGAATAATGTTTCCTTCCTTGTGGATTGCTCCTTTACCTTTGTGAGTCTTTGACAGAAGCCAAATTCTAAAAGTCAAATTGCATTTATCAAGAATCTAAGGATTACGTTCTATACTACTGTTTGAAGCTAAACCTCTATTCACAGGCTGTTGAAAACCTCAGAGAAGTCCCTGAAAATGTAAAGAAATGGGGGTGAGCAAAGCAGATTAATAATGGGGTGGCCAGCCTTTTAACCCTGCCTTAGTATTTACAGACTCAAATTGGTCCATGAGTCTACTCCACCGGATATACCACTCGTATACCAGTTGTCTCTGTTCTTTGACCACTTATTTGCTGTGGGTCCATTATTGGACCAGAACCTTGTATTACGGATTAAGTTGGCGATCAGAAAGCTAAATGAAAGAGAGGAGGGAGCATGATATCGCATGGTTTAGACAGAAGGACCAAAATACTGTCCTTGACAGAGGAGCGGTGCATCACTCACCAAGGTAACAGGCGCCCCTACTCGAGGGTCGGATTCTAAGATAACCTTAGATGCCCGGGCAGATAACGTGAGCCCCAACGCAGGGTCTCCACGGCTGCACAGAGGCAGTCAGCCAGAAAATGATAGAGAGAGAGAGAGAGAAAGAAGTGAGAGAAACAAAAAAAGACCCCGGGACTTAAGCTCTCAATGGAGCCAAAAAAGTTGTTTTATGATTTTTCTATGACTAATATACAGGATGCAGTACAAGAATACTTCATTTTCGTCTTGGGTATGATATAGAGTTCAGATAAACCAAACAAACTGACAAAAGGTTATCAAGGGTCAAGGAGTAATGCAAGTCACCAATGTCAGGAGAAAATCCATATCTCAAGAACGGAGAAGGGGAACTATGCAGTTTTTTCTTAAAGCGATGCTCTGCTATGAACTGGGTGTTTCTCTGGACATTGGGCGGTGTTCTCAGGGAATCACTCTGATTGTGGTTTTAAGGAAGTCAAGCAAACTTATCGTGTTAGATGGTATGGGAATTCGGGAATGGCTACTGGAGCTCATGCAGGGGGAAAACTGGACTCATCTCGAGTCAATTTGCCCGAACACAGGGCCCTTTCTTTAAGCTGCGGCTTGTGACATCAGGGTCCATATCGCCATAGTGGAACAGTTTGTCCTTGCGGGACTCTCTGAAAAGTCTCCATCCCAGGAAGTCCAGACTCCTTTCTTGATTTGATGGGGGATAACACGGAACTTGCTCTAGCATGCAATCGGAGGGGAATTGGGGACTCATAAGCATCTGGCAGCGAAGGGGAAGTGACTCTTGTTATTTTGTTGAAGTTTGCGGGTGAGGAACCTGGTGGTATTATTTTCCTCGTGGTTAGGGATACTTGGGATGGCTCTTCAAAACTCGAGTTTGTTCAGCAAAAAGTGAGGACTCATGTCTACCCCAGTTGCGAGGGACACCTCGAGATTCTCATCGAAGGCTTGGCAGGGAAAAATTAGGATAGGATTGCCTCTTTTATGGGTGAGACTTGAGACCCAGTGTCTTCTTTCAGTTCCCACATGTGGATTGTCGGAATTCCTATCAACTTTTAAGAGGAGTCGGGTCTTGCTTGTTGTCCTTTGGATGCATTGAACTTGCATAGTTCCTCTCGAATTTTCCACGGGGATGGGATTGAGGGGCCTCTGTTCTAGATTGAGGCGGGGAACTAGGGCTTTCTCTAAAGTAATCCACAGGGGAGGGGATTCTCATCATCCTTCATCTTGGGAGAGAGGAGATGAAAGACTAGCCTGCATTCAATTCACTGGAGGGAAATCACGGCAGAGTTATTTGTCGAGTCTTGGGCCATCTCGCTGGTTCCTTTTTTTTTTTTCCCCACCCCTTTTTTGGGTTGGCAGCGCGTGTGTATACTCAGGGTCCCATCTCACATACCTATAGCTATGAGAGGCTCCTGTTGAGGTGTTTGTGGTTGGGAAAGTTGCATTCCTCTTGAGTCAAAATAGGGAATCAGCTCTCATCTCGAGATGATTGATTGGGGAACCTGAAACATTCCTTGAGTTGGTTTAGTGTGCTGAACGTGGTGTTCTCTGGACTATATTTTATTTTTCTATAAAACAACCTGATTATATCTTGTATGTTAGCATTTTATAGATCATTGAACATATGTATCAAATCATATTTTATATTGTATATGCATCCATTTCCAGTACAAATATATATTTTTATTCATTAACAGCTCAAAATCTCTTCAGCTCTTCTTGCATTCTAAGAAAATCCCCCTTGTAAGAGTAAGCCAATGTTCAGCAGTTAACGCTTTGAAATCTAATTCATTTCGAAATGACCCAGCCATTCAACAAGCTTCTACTACTTAGTTCAGCACAACTCCAGCAACATAAGTCACTCTAATCCCAAGGGACCAATCAGATTATAGAGAATAGATCATTTTATCAAAAATACAATTTTTTTTAATAGACCATATCTAAAATTATTCATTCTATAGTATTATATATCCTTGTATATATATATATTATATATTATATATATATATATATATGGTTACTTTTTTTTGACAATCGTTTCTTACCCCAAACAAAGGCATAACAAATGTATTATATAATGTTGATGACTTAAGACATGTCCCTACTAGATTAAGAAAATAATTACATTGAAATCAACATTCACAATTTAAATAAATATTATACCCAACTTTGAACACCCTTCAGTTCATGTTAGAGCTTAAACCAAATAGTGCCCATTAACACTCCACACTCTATCTAAAAACTAATAACATACATTGAGACGACATAGCTAATTTTAGATACATAGACATTAGTTCCCTTATGAAATTTAAAATAGCTTTTTGTTTATTTTTTTTTTTGGGCTCACCCAATTTGCTCATTTCTGGAGTCGTCTAGATAGAGTGGCTGCGTATGCCAAGGACATGATAAGAGTTAACTTAAGGTTTTTTCTTAGACCTATTTTTGTTTCCCATGGCACGAAACTGGAGAGTCATAATGTCGTATGATGGTGAGCTCGTATATATATATCTATCTTTTAATTATCGATATATGATAATTTACTATTTTATCAAGTTCACCTTTCTTTCATACTACACTTCCACATGCTAAGTTGCCGGTTTTGCAATTTCAATCTAAAATTTTATTTTTCACACCAGTTTTCATTGGGTCTAAAGAATATCATAGCCATTCAGTGTCAAAATATCCTTTCTCCTTCTTGTAGCTATAGTATATTATTATAACGATATATGCATGAACGAATTTTTGTTTCAACATAGGACTTAAACCTTGGCTGAAAAATTTTTGACAAATGCTTGGACTAATATGGAGAGGGCAATGGAACCTATTTCAGTACTATTGTCTGGAGAATCTCAGGGATAGTGAGCCTGGTGGGCTGACATCTATGGGGTTGCATAGAGTAGGACACGACTGAAGTGAAGTGACGCCTTAGCAGCCAGCAGTAGAGGACTTTTTAAGCATACTTGATGGGGTAAACATAGTCTAACTGCAAAATCTTTTATGTAGGGCACGAGATTCATTGATTATGAAAAGGGAAAAAAAAAAAAAAAAAAAAAAAAAAAAAAAAAAAAAAAAAAAAAAAAAAAAAAAAAAAAAAAAAAAAAAAAAAAAAAAAAAAAAAAAAAAAAAAAAAAAAAAAAAAAAAAAAAAAAAAAAAAAAAAAAAAAAAAAAAAAAAAAAAAAAAAAAAAAAAAAAAAAAAAAAAAAAAAAAAAAAAAAAAAAAAAAAAAAAAAAAAAAAAAAAAAAAAAAAAAAAAAAAAAAAAAAAAAAAAAAAAAAAAAAAAAAAAAAAAAAAAAAAAAAAAAAAAAAAAAAAAAAAAAAAAAAAAAAAAAAAAAAAAAAAAAAAAAAAAAAAAAAAAAAAAAAAAAAAAAAAAAAAAAAAAAAAAAAAAAAAAAAAAAAAAAAAAAAAAAAAAAAAAAAAAAAAAAAAAAAAAAAAAAAAAAAAAAAAAAAAAAAAAAAAAAAAAAAAAAAAAAAAAAAAAAAAAAAAAAAAAAAAAAAAAAAAAAAAAAAAAAAAAAAAAAAAAAAAAAAAAAAAAAAAAAAAAAAAAAAAAAAAAAAAAAAAAAAAAAAAAAAAAAAAAAAAAAAAAAAAAAAAAAAAAAAAAAAAAAAAAAAAAAAAAAAAAAAAAAAAAAAAAAAAAAAAAAAAAAAAAAAAAAAAAAAAAAAAAAAAAAAAAAAAAAAAAAAAAAAAAAAAAAAAAAAAAAAAAAAAAAAAAAAAAAAAAAAAAAAAAAAAAAAAAAAAAAAAAAAAAAAAAAAAAAAAAAAAAAAAAAAAAAAAAAAAAAAAAAAAAAAAAAAAAAAAAAAAAAAAAAAAAAAAAAAAAAAAAAAAAAAAAAAAAAAAAAAAAAAAAAAAAAAAAAAAAAAAAAAAAAAAAAAAAAAAAAAAAAAAAAAAAAAAAAAAAAAAAAAAAAAAAAAAAAAAAAAAAAAAAAAAAAAAAAAAAAAAAAAAAAAAAAAAAAAAAAAAAAAAAAAAAAAAAAAAAAAAAAAAAAAAAAAAAAAAAAAAAAAAAAAAAAAAAAAAAAAAAAAAAAAAAAAAAAAAAAAAAAAAAAAAAAAAAAAAAAAAAAAAAAAAAAAAAAAAAAAAAAAAAAAAAAAAAAAAAAAAAAAAAAAAAAAAAAAAAAAAAAAAAAAAAAAAAAAAAAAAAAAAAAAAAAAAAAAAAAAAAAAAAAAAAAAAAAAAAAAAAAAAAAAAAAAAAAAAAAAAAAAATTTTTTTTAATTTTCCTCCCAAAATTGAAAAAGGGGGTTAAAAAAATAAAATGAAAAAAGGGGAAATTTTTTTTGATTGTAAATCGGCCCTGCAAAAATTTTAATTTTTTTTTTAAATTTAATAAAACCACCAAAGTAATTCCTTTAAACAAAAGTTCAAAAATAAAATAAGGTTTTGGGGGGGGAAAATCCTGGTATTTAAAAAATCTTATAAGGCAAAAAAAAATTTTCGGTATTTTTTCGGTTATTGGGGGGGAAAAAATAATTTTCTTTTTTGGGGGGGGGAAGGGGAGGCCCTTTTTGTTTTTTTGGGGTGGTTTTTTCAAATAAATTTTTAATTTAGGTTTTGGCCGGTGTTTTTGTGGGAAGGGAAATTTTTAAATTTTTTTAATACCTTTCTTTCCCCCCAAAAAAAAAAACTTTTTAAATTTTTTTTTTTGGGTAGATTTTTCGTAATTTTATTTTTAATTTTACCAATTTTAAAACCTTTTTTATAAAATTCTGTCTGACAATTTTCCTTTTTCTTTTACATTTTGATTTTTAAGAAAAGAAATTTTTTTTTTTTCTTTAATTCCATAGAAATAAAACCTTCATTATTTAAAAAAAAAATTTTTTTATTGGCCCAAAAAAAACTTTGGGGCAGGGGGGCAAAAAAATTTGGGGGGGGGGGGGAAAAAAAAAAATTTGAGTTTAAAAAGGGAAATTTTTCTTTTTAATTAAAATTTTTTTTTTTTGGGTAATTTGGGGCTTTTTAAATTTAAATGGGGTCCTTTAAAAAGGGAAAAGGGTTTTTAAAATTAAAATTTTTCCTTTTGGTCTTAAAAATTTTTTCCCCGGGCCAAATTAAAGTAAATTGCTTTTAAAAACCCAAAAATTTTATTTTTTGAAGGAAACCTTTCTTTCCTTTTTAAAAGGTTAAAATGTAAAAATGGTGCAAAAAAAAAATTTTTCCGGGGGTTTAAAAACCCTTAGTTTTTAACCCCAAGCTGAAAATCCACTTCCTACCATTTTTTTTTTCCATAAAAATTTCTGGGTTTTTTTAAAACCCTTTTGGGGGGGAAAAAGGAAAAGAGAAAAAAAATTTTTCCCCCTTTTTTCACAAGGTTTTGCCTTGCAAGGGGATACCACCGGGGTCCGGGTTGGGGTTTTTTAAAGGGGAAAAAAGGGGGGAAAAGGGTTCAAAAAATAAAAAAAAAAAAGGGGGGGAAAAGGGAAGGCAAAAAATTTGGGAAACTTAATAAGAAAAGGAATTTTTTTTTATATTTCCCCTTTGTTAAAGAAACTTTTCTTTGAAAGAGCAAAAAACAAATGAAAATTTACGGGGAAACCCAGAATGAATCACTTTTGGGAACCATATCTCGAAAAAAGGGGGAAAGATTTTTTTTAAAAGGGGTTTTTGTTTGGGCCCCTTACTTGCGTTTTGGGGCTCGGGGGGGTTTTAAGGAATCACCCCTTTTTTGGGGGTTTTTGGGAAATTTGGGGGCCCGGGGGGGCAATTATCTTTTGGAAAAAATTTTTTTCCCGGGTACACGGGCCCTTTGATTTGGGACAGGCGGGGGACTCCCAATTTTTAAAAAGGGCCAAATTTTAAAGGGGGAAAAAATTTTTTGGAGGGTTTGGGGGGGGGAAGGGCCCCAAAACCCCCCGGGGGGAGGGGTTTTTTTTGGGGGGGGGGAAGGGGGCCATTAGGAATGGTTTAAAAATCGAGTTTTTAAAATCGGTCAGCCCCCAAAAAAAAGGATTTCCAAAGGAAATTGGGGGGCCCTTTTAATAACGGACCCCCTTTTCCCAAGGGGGGACCCTTTAAAAATTTTTTAAAAGGGGGTCGGCTTGTTGCCTTTTTACTTGAAAGCAGTTCCCTTTTTTTAAGGGGGTTTGGGGGCCCTTCTTTAGGGGGGAATGGGTTTTCTAAAGCCCAAGGGAAAAATCCCTTCATTTGGGGGAAAGAAAAAGCATTCTACTGGGGGGAATCGGGTTTTTGAGTCGGGTTGGGGCCTTGTTTTCAGAATCGGGTCCTTCAATTTTTAAAAAGGGCCCCGGGGGTGTTTTAAGGAATTCCCGGGTCTGGTCCTTTCTTTAAGGGGGTTTTTTTGGGAAAAAAACTTTTGATTGGTTTTCAAAACGGGGTTTTTCTGGACAAATTTTTTTTTTTAAAAACCTTTTTTTAAATTTTGGAAAATGAGCTTTTATAGACTTGAACTTTTTTCCCTCATTTTTTTTTTCCCCCACCAAAAAATTTTTTTTAAAATTTAAAAAAGCTTTTCCTTTTTTAAAAAAACCCCCCTTTTGGGGGGAAATGCCTTTCGTTTGAAACAAACTTTCAAATCCCCAGTTTTCCAACTTCCTTTAAAAAACCCAAAAAATCATTTTAAAAAGGGACAAACAGTTAAGGTTTGCTTTTTTTAAAAAAAATTTTTTAAAAAAAAATTTTTTTTTTTATTTAAATTTTTTTAATAAATAAATAGGTTCCTTTAAAATTTTTTTTTCCCCCAAAAGGGGTCAAATTTTTTTTTTGGGGTTTTTTTAAAATTTTCCCCAAACTAATTAAAAAATTCATTAAATAAAATTAAATTAAATAAATTTTAAAAATTAACCCCTTCAGTTTTTTAAAAAATTCCCATTAACTCCAAAAAAAAAAACCAAAAAATTTTTGAAAAAAGCCAATTCCCCCTTTAAATTTAAAATTTTTTTGTTTTTTTTTTTGGCTCCACTTTTTTTTTTGGGCCCCAAAGGGGGGGCCCTAACAAGGACATGATAAAGAATTATTTTTTTTTAAATTTTTTTTTCCCAGGCAAAATTCAAAATATATAATATAATATTATATTATAAAAAAAATTTTAAAAATTTTTTCTTAAATTTTCCAACAAACCCCAAAAGGGGTTTTTAAATTTAATTTTAAAATTTTTTTCCCCAGTTTTTTATTAAAGAAATCAAATTTTTAAAAAAATATCCTTTCCCTTTTTGTCATGTAATTAAAACAATAGATGAATTTTTTTTTTCCCCTAACAAACCTTGGCTGAAAATTTTTAAAAATGTTAAAAAATTTAAAGGGTGGTATTTTTTTTGCTAAATCTAAATGGAGCCGGGTGGCTTTTGGGGGCATAAGTAACACGAAAGGTTTTTTTTCCCCAAAACGTTTTTAAAAAATTATATATTTAAATTTTATAAATATTTTAAAAAAAAAAAATTTTTTTTCCCCCTTCTTTAAATTAAGGGTTTTTAAAAAAATTTTTAATGTAAAATTTTTCCTTTTGAAATAAATTTTTCTTTTGAAAGGGGTTTAAAATTAAACTTTTTAAAAATTTTAGAAACCCCTTTGAAAATTTTTCCCTTTGAAAAAAAAAAGGGAGGCCCAAAAATTTCAGTTCTTTTGTTTCCTTTTTTTTTGGGATGGTTTTGTGTTTATTTTTTCCAAGGGGGGCCAAAATTTTAAAAAGAAAAAATTTTTTCCCGATTTTAAAATAATTTTGGTTAAAATTTCCCCCCCTAAAAAAGGAATGTTAGATTTGTTTGAAAGTAGCCCCCTTTTGGTTAAAAGGGGCATTTAAATAAATCTTTTTTTTGGGGTTTTTTTTAAATAAAATTTTTTTTAAATTTATTTATTTGTTAAAAATTTGAATTTCGTTTTTAATGGGATTAAAAAATTTTTAAAATAATATTTTCCTTTTTTGGGGGGTAAAAATTTTTTGTTTTTTTTTTTTTTTGGGCATTTTTTAAAAGAGCCCAAAAATTTTTTTTATCGGTTTTAATTGCCTTCCCCACAAAAGGGATTAATAAAATTTGGGAAAAGGAATAAGTGTTTTTTTTTAATTCCAAGAATCTTTTAAATTTTTTTTTTAAATTTGAAATTTTAAAGAAATTTATTCTTGAAAAATTTTAAAAATTTAAAAACTTTTTTTGGGGGCGGGCCCAAAATCTTGATAAAAAACTTTTGGAAAAAAAAATTTGGGTTTTTAAATTTAAGGGGGTTTTTGATTTTTAAAAAGATAGTTTTTTTCCCCCTTTTTTTTTTAAAAAGGGGGCCCCCCCTTTTTGGAGTTTTTGGAATTTTTTCTTAATTAAATTTAAATTTTTTTGGGGTTTTCTGTCCACAAGGGAATTTTTTAAATTTTTCATTTTTCCGGGGTTCCCTTTTTAAACTTTTTAAAGTCCCTTTAAAACCCCTTTTTTTTTTCCTTTTAAAAAGGTTTGAATTGCGCAAAATTTTTGAAAAATTTTTGTCCTGATTTAATTTTAATGAAAAATTAATTTGGGAAAAGAGTTTTTTTTTTTGATAGGTTTTGAAGTTTTTTGGTTTTTAAAGTTTTTCTCTTTCCCATTAAATGGCTTTGCTTTTTTAAAGGGGAATTTTTTGGCCCAAAAAGTTTTTTGGGGCTTTAAAGAAAAAAAAGGGCCCCCCAAAAATTTTTAAAATTTTTTTTTTTATTTAATTTTTTTAAAAGTTTAATTTTATTTTTATATATTTTTAAATAATTTTTGCTTTTCTGAAAAAAAGAAAAAAAAATTTCAAAATTTTTTTAAATGGTTTCCTATGGGGAAAAGAGAAGTTATTTTTTTTTAAAATTTTTAACTTTTTTTTTGCCAACAAAAAAAAATTGCATTTTAAGAAAACTGGAAGGGCAAGGGGTTTAAAGGGAATAATTAGGGGTTTAAAAAGCCCTAAAATTAAAATTAAAATAAAAAAAAATTTAAATTTTTCCCTTTCCCCTTTTTTAACCCCCAATATAAAAAAAACCCCCCCCCCCTTTATAAATTTCTTTGTTTTTAAAAGGGAAAATTTTTCTTAAAGGGCCCAACCTTTTCAGTTCATGGGGGGAAAAAAAAAGGGGGTTTTCCCGGGTTTTTCCCCAATATTTTGACGGGGGCCCACCCCCGGAAACCAAACCCCTTGATTTCTTAAAGGGGAAAAAAAAGTGAAAGGGTTTCCCACGCTAACAGCCCGAAAAAAGAAAGGAAGAAAAAAGAACAAAAAATGCCCGGGGCCTAACCTTGAAAAAAGGGTTTTAATTTGTTTTTCCGGTTTCGGTCATACGAAATTTTGGGAAGTAACCCAAAAAAACAAATAAAAGGTCCAAAACCAGGGTAATCAAATCACAAGGTAGGGCCCTCCATTTCTAAAGGGGAAGGGGGACAAGATTTTTTTTTCCCTAAAGAGTTTCCCGAAGGGGGGAAAAAAAGGGGGGGAAAAATATTTTGGGGTTTTAAAATAACCCATTCTTTTTTAGGGGGAAGGGTTTTGCATGGGGGGGAATCTGCAATTAAAGATTTCCGAAAAAACCCCTTTTTTAAAACCCCCAACGTAAAATTTTTTTGGGGACTCTTAAAGAAGGGCCAACCCTTTTCATTTTTTTGGGGGGGGAAAACGGGTCTCTGACAAGGGAGGGACGGGCCTCTCTGGGGGGGGGCCCTTTTTTTTGGGGTTGGGTGGGAATGGGGAAAATTTTCTGGAACTGGATGGTTTTAAAAACCCGAGTTTTTTGAAAGGGTCTTCTAGTTGGAGGGGCCCGGGGAAAGACTTAGGAAAGGGGCCCTTTTTGGGATTAGACCTTTCTTCACCCCAAGGGGATTGCGTTTCATTTTTTGGGGGGGGCTTGTTGTTTTTTTTTTAAAACCGTTTTTCAAAATTTTGGGGGTGGAGGCCCCTGTTTTGGGGGGGGAAAAGGGTTTTCCCAAAAGCCCCCCCAAGGGGACACCCCCTTTAATTGGGGGAAAGTGCCTCTTAATTGGAAAAACCCCGGCCTTTTTTTGGGGGTTGGGGTTCCACCTTGGGAAAACGGCCCCTTAAAATGAAAAGGGGGGTTCCTTTTTTTTTTTGGGGGAAAGGCTTCCCTTTTAGTAAAAAAAGGGGGAATTTCATCCCCTTTTTTTGGGGAAAAAATTTTTTGGGGGGTTCAACGGGGGTTTTTTTAATTTTAAATTTTTTTAAAAACCTGGGAAACTATTTTCATTTTATACTTGAAAAAGCTCTTTTATATTGAATGCATCCTTCCTACAAAAAAAAATTTTTTCTTCACTCAAATTTTAAATTTTGAAAAAATCCTTAAAAAAAAAATTTCGGATTAAATTTGAAACCTTTTTTATTTGAAAGGGCCCCTTAAAAAAACTTTTTCCCCAACCCCAAAAAATTTTTCCCAACCCAGGGAAAAATTTAAAATATATTTTAATTATTTAATTTTTTTTTGGGGCTCCACCAGTTTTTTGCTCAATTCCGCCCACCGTGGAGTCCTAGATAGAGTGGGCTGCGTATGCCAAGGGACCATGATAAGAGTTAACAGTTAAGGTTTTTTCTTTAGGGCCTATTTTTTGTTTCGGCCCACACGAGTCAGGAACTTGGAGTTCCAAATATATATAAATTAGTAGTTATATATGATTATAAATATATATATATAGTTATTTTATCAAGTTCACCTTTTCTTTTACTTCACTTCCATCAAAGTGAGCCGGTTTTGCCAATTTCAATCTTTAAAATTTTAATTTTCAAACCGTTACCCAAAGTTTTCATTGGAGTCCCGCATACGTAAAGAATAATCCATAGCCATGGAATGTCAGTGTCACAATATTCCTTTTCTACCTGATATCTTGTACTATAGAAAAGTATTATTAAAGTATACAGAGATAATTAAGCATGTGAATCGAATTTTTGTTCACATAGGAACTATAAACATTGGCTGAAAATTTTTTGAACAAATTGCTTGGACAAGTATGGAGAGGCAATGGAGACCCTATTTTTCAGTACTCTTGTCTGGAGAATCTCTCAGGGATCGGAGAGCCCAGGTGGGCTGACATCTATGGGGTCGCATAGAGTATAGTACAACCGACTGAAGTGACTTAGCAGCAGGGCAGTAGCAGGACTTTTAAGCATACCTTGAGGTAACATTAGTCTACTGAAATCTTTTATTGAGGCCACCGATATGATTAAGAAAAGGGAGGAAGAAAGTTAGTCTCTCCCGTCGTCTAAAGGGATGTAAAGGCATATATAAAAATCAATACATTGTGAATCCGTAATAATAATGTGCCAATTTATGAGGAATTAGTAATGGGATCTTGGTTACAATGCACCCCAGTTTTCAAAAAAAGTATTAACTTTTTAAAATTCCTGTTAAGAGACACCATTTGTAATATTTCCCCATTGCTATAACAAAAATAGGAGAGTTCCAAAAATAGTCGCAAGATTCTTCAATATGTTTCGCTACTCCTTTTTAATTGTGTGTTTATAAGTTCTTTAGTAGCTATTTATAATTTTTCTTTTCATAAGGGGGCCATTTGCTTTGTCTAAATAGGAGCAATAAATTTTCTCCGTTACTTTAATATAACTGTTTTTGTTTGTAAAATGAGCAGAGTGGCCCCTAGGAAAAATTTTGGGAATGTATATTCTAAGTTTGCCATTGCCATAAGTAAGAGGACCCCCCTTTCTTATGTGAGATTAAAAAGGGTAACACATTGAATCACATAAAAGGTCTTTTTATTATGTTGTAGGTTTGGCCTTTATTGGGTCTATAACAAAATGTGTAAGATTTAATTTTTTGATAAATTTATTGTACTTTGGCTTGAAAAATTCCTGCAATTTGGCAAGAGACCTTTTGTATAGGTCAGATTTGGGCCAAAATACTTTCGAAATGATAATATTAGAACCCTTTGGCTGGGGGGTTCCAGAAAATATTTTACCGTTAATATTTTGTAATTTATATTTGGTAGACATATTTAAATAACATATGGCCATATCTGGATTGTTTTTTGATCTGTTGTTTCCAAATGCTCTCCCTACATTAGTAGATGGAGTTATAGAAGTGTAAGCAAAGGAAGTGAATAGGTGAAATTTTGTCCCCCCTTTTGAATTGCATAGAAACTGAGGGTGAATCATAATTTTAATTTCTCCTTTATATTTGAATCATTATTCCACGCCGACATAAATTTCCCTTTAGAAGCCAAATAATTCAAACATAAAAATGGTTTTTGGGGGGGCCAAAAAAATTTTCCAAAGGGGCCTTTAAAAAAAAAAAT